>ML291759.1:0-28602 GCA_005239495.1 Nicotiana undulata
TATATGTATATGGATCGGGTTGCACGCCGCAACGAGCCTTATGGCTATATATATAGATCGAGTTGCACACCGCAACGAGTATTGTACAGTGTTGAGTGATTGCGTGTGTTGAGTATAGAGCATCGTAAGAGAGAATGCCAGACAGTGAGATTTAGTACCCTGAGAGTGTGAGTACATGAGTTCATCATTGAGAGGCACTTCATTTGACATGTGTAATTGAGATACGTGCATAGAGATGCATTTCCTTCTACTATCCGGTTTGGTAAGATTCATGATTTTAACTGTATCTTAACATGTAGGCATAGAGATGTACTTTCCTCGTGCTATCTGAAAATGAAATATTTACCCGTTGAAAGATTTTTGAGAAAAATTACAGTTTTCAAACTATCTCATATTTTTTTGATGCTTTCGTGAAAAGATTTGGGTTCGCACTGCTAAATTTTAAAAGCGGAACTACTTTACGGGAATTAAGAATAAGTTGAGCATTTTAAATTTTGGGTTACTTCTTTATTTACTTGCCTTGCATTATTTTGAAGTGTTGTTGGTTATTGGTGTTGGACCCACCTATGTTCCAGATCGTCACTACTTTCAACCTTAGGTTAGGTTTGTTACTTACTGAGTACATGGGGTCGGTTGTACTCAAACTACATTTATGCACCTTGCGTGCAGATGTTAGTTGTTGATGTTGTTATGTTCGATGGGAGCTGGATTTGAAGATGTACATCCGCTCCAGTTGTAGCTGCCTCTTGTTCATGCTAGCCTTAGAATGCATAAATCTGTTTATGTACTTTTCGAACAGATGATGTATTTATTTCATACCATCTTTGTAAACTCTATTCTTAGAAAATCATGATTTGTATTACCAGTCCTTGGAAAATGTATAAGATTCAGATAATTCCTTTTTTTTTATTGTCTTACCAATATTATTGGAATTGGATAGTTACTAGTTGGCTTACCTAGCGGGTTGAGTTAGATTCCATCACGACTAGTAGATTTGGGGTCGTGACACTCCATGTTGCTGGGTTGAGGAGAAATTATGTCATCTTTCCTGATTAGCCCATGGAGATAATTTTAGATCTGGCCAGACTCTTTCACGAAACCTGTTCAGATAAAACAGCTCCATAAACACCACCAGATGATTGAATTTTACCCATATTTTGCGGAACATCAATATTGTTGACGTCTTCAGACTTGACGTACATTTTCAACATTTTAAACACAAGAACATCCCAGTGTTCATCCAGAGTCCTCAAAAAATATTGCATAGTTTCATCATCTTCAGTGTTAAACTCGGCATAATAAACAACCCCTTGCATAATAAGCGAATACGGATATCTCCCGGTTACCTTAATATTATCAAAATATTTACTCACATTCATTCTTTTACAAATCAAAGATACCAATATGTCGTACTCCAATGTGAGTGGCAACTTAACAATACTTTGTGGAGAACAAATATGATAAACCGACTTATTCTCCACCACAACCTCATCACCCTAATATAATGCAATCCTATTTTTTCTCTCTTCAGACTTTCTAGCAAAATTCAAAACAATATTAATGAATATGAAGTGATACAAAGGTTGCTGAAGACGAATGTTGGACCTTAAGTAAGAAAATATCCAATGCTAGGGTATGGCAATTAGTAGTATAGCGTATTTATTATATGCGTTGTATATATAACGTGTATAATACATGCGTTATCCTCACCAATTATTTTAGATATAACGTATGTATAACATGCGCTATACCTTAACGGGGTAACTGGCCGTTAAGCTATAGCGCATGAAAAACATGCCTTACATATAAAAAGGTTATCAACAATTTTTTTTCCATCTATTTTTGTATCTTGAGTCCAAATTTGCTATCATTTTGGTTACGTACTCGCCAATAAATGGCTGGATATAGTTAGACACAGAGAGAGAAAAGTACATGTCTTGGTTTCTTCAATTAACACTAAACTTATATTGCACACTGTCCACCAAAATATTATCCATTCATTGCACTCTAATATGTCCTTTTTGGTTGTAACAAATTTTTGTTTGTACACTGACCTATGACCATGAAGTGATTGCTCAGAAAAATTAAAGAGAGCAAAAGGAATTGAATTGAGGGAAAAGAGCTGGTGGTCCTGTTTCACCTCGCTTCATTTACTTCATAATTCAGACTTTGGTTTTTTGTATTTTTGTTTGAGTTATGCTATCTCTTTCTTAAGCAAAATAGATATGAACAACAATGGTCTATGGGGTGTGTAATCATTACAAGTTCAGAGAATTTTGAGGAAGAAAGCAACTGTTCATTGGTATGAGAGTCAACCATCCCTATGATCCATCATTTTCGCCATTAATTCTTTCTTCGCATTCTTTTCTTTCTTCCACTTTGTCCTTCCTTAATTCTCTTCTATTTCCTATGCTCCTTTTTTACTATATCACTTTTAATTTTAATAACACCTCCAACTTGATTCTAAATTACCATTATCTTTCTCTTTGACGTATTAGCCGGTGTCGACTCTAGGGGAAGTCACTCAAGTAATAGCTTTAGACTCCCCAAATTAATGGGTCCATTTTTATTAGTATTACACTTATATTGTAGAATTATTATTTATTTACCTTGAAAATGGTATTAACAATTAAAATTAATTTTGTGATTCTAAAAATATATGATTTATTTTAATACTAGTATACAGGTGAAAAATGCTAAGTGTGTGTAAGAAAGAAATGACAGGCAAACCAATATACTCTCGAGACTAGGGACCTCGAGCTCAGTAATATCGGGGCCTCGAGGATGGTCTTTGGCAGTTGATAACGAACAATAAATGAAGAACAATAAATGGAGCACAATAAATGGAGAGCAATAAAGCAATAGAGTAATTGTTGAGCACAATAAACGTTAAAAACAGAGAATGTTCTATTGCATTAAATATTCATGTGTGTTACAAAATGATAGGGATCCCCTTTATATAGGAGGGGAGAATCCCAATATAATACATGTCCAATTATGACAAATAAATGCTATTGGTACAACTGTATAACGGCTAAATACGGACTTGTACTATCTCTTGCAGACCTTATCGGCTCTAACCACGTGTCTTTGGGAGTTTCCCGCCTTTCCATGACGACCATTGGTTTTTATACCCCTCAAGGTTTGCTGCGATGAGCCTTCGATATACTCTCTAGAGGATGCACCTTGGGGTAGAATTTAAGATTCTTCTTCGAGCCTCTCGAGACAAGGCTTGGAATGCCATAGAGGCCTTAAAATCAGACTTCCCTGATTTTGACTGTATACAGATAGTCTCAACGTTTCTTAGAGTGAAATGATAAGAATTGATATGAATTCTTTGACTCTTAAATGTCTCCGTCATAACGTCAGTTACGTCATGTAGGCGATTGATGTGACAAAAGGGTTGTTCAAAAATTCACGCTTGCGCGGTTCTCGAAAAGCTTCGAATCGATTACGACGGTTGGCCGTCCTTTTGTCTTCTCGAACACGCATAACGGGACCCTATAAATATCCCAATCCTTCACTCCTTAAACATTTACCTTTCACTACATCT
The DNA here is from genome assembly GCA_005239495.1 of Nicotiana undulata. Taxonomy (NCBI): domain Eukaryota; kingdom Viridiplantae; phylum Streptophyta; class Magnoliopsida; order Solanales; family Solanaceae; genus Nicotiana; species Nicotiana undulata. Next base: position 3,554 of record ML291759.1, read on the forward strand.
TCAGATCTTCAACAACTCTTCTTACTTCTTTCTAGTGTTCATCTCTCAACCAACTTCTTCCTTTTCTCCTGAAATATCACAGCCAAAATAGCAAAGACCTATAAAACCGTACCAAATATGAGAAAGCCCCTTCATCGTCACGCTCATCTAAGAGCAAAGCGGTAGTACCTCATCATAATGAGGAGTGCATCCCCGAACCTTGTGAAACGTCCTCCAATTTCAAGGTCGACAAACCTTCTTCGAAATCGGGGTTATGTGAACCCATGTCCCGATACATTATCCTGATAACTGAAACTGAGAAAGTGAAGGCTGACTGCCGCTGGGGGGGAGGCGGTACAAGTAGAGATTCCTTCTCATGAGGAAGATATAACAACACATAAAGCCAGTTTCCTTAGTGTGTACACTTATACTTTTACCCTAGGTCCGGTAGAACCATCTTCGCCATCGATAGATCCTGTGACCCGCCATTTCTCCAGACAATACCGGGTGACACTCGGCCAAATCTATCCATCATTCTAGCGCATCGTTTACCTGATTAGGTACTTTTCGAACATGATCGAGGGGATGCCTTTTACCCTCGTCCATCTGATTAGAATGTACAGCCCCCGACTTTATCGAGGCAGCTTGATTAAGATACAATGTAGGGCATCGAAGGTCCTCTTTTCTAGCATCGACGAGGACAAGGACATAGGGTAGATGAGCTATTTTTTTCTGAATTAGGACCTCAGACCTGATTCCAGCTGAAAGGATTCCGTTCCCCGAGGAATGAAATATGAATTGTAAGTGAACATATTTCATCAATTAAATATTTTTTCTTCCTTTTGAACTACCTTCCCCTTGAACTAAATCCCTTCGATGATACAACTGTCGAGTGGTATCCTGGTGCGGTCAGGGATCTCCCAGGTTGGGCCTGACTACTCGATTCGACATTCCGGTATATCAAGCGCGTGTGGCGCGACCTGGCCAAGACCCAATGGGAGGCTAAAACCCATAGTGAGTTTCATTTTTGTCATACTTGAATTCCTTTGAGAGAATACCTCTCGATAGTACTCTCACCCTTTGTGTTTATCCTTTTGCGCTTGTGCAGGCCTAGAAGAGGCCGTTTTGATTAGGGAACCCCCGCCTGGGGAAGCAGATACCCAAAACCCTTTCAAGGAGAAGAAGAGAATGAAGAAATCACTGGGTGAGTCCCCGAAGCCGAAGAAGGCTAGTACTTAGGGGAAGAGGAAGCGCGAGTGCTTCGAAGCCCGCTGAGCCAACGACTTATGAACCAAAAGTTGTTAATGCTTCCCCACCTCGAGTTGAAGAAATTCTCGAGGGTGCGTCAAATGAAGTCCCCGAGCCGGCCAGCGACCAAAACATGCACCGAGCCGAGGGGCATCCGGTAGATAAACTTGGGGAGCCCAGCTCTGAAGCTCCCCGAAGAAGAGAGAAGACCCCGATTGGTTCGCCCGGGGCCATTACTATAGATGATTCTCCGCCGGGCCCATCATTCTCTCCAGGGATAATACGGGATGCACAAAATATGGAAACTACCGATGTGGGGGCTTCCCACGGAGAGAATGACATGTTCGGGGGATATTTGGTTGGGTTTGAGGAAGCCCTTAAAGTTAACGCTTCATTCGTTTTTGAAGAAGCCGAGAAGCTCTGTTAACAAGTAGTCCTTTGACTCCACATATGTGCTTTGTGTTTTGATTCTTATTTTTCTGATTTCTTTGCTTTATGTTTTAGTAATGCTTTAAAATTAGGCATTTTCTAAGTCAGATGCTTAGTTGGCCCACTACGAGGAAGAGTGTTGGAGGTTCTCATCCGAGGCGGATGAGTTCAGAGCTCTCTTCGCCAAAAAAAAAGGAGGAACTACACGACCTTCGAGCACGTTTGAGATGATATCTAGAGAACGAGCCGATCATGATAAGCAGGTAATATAGTCTTTGTATGTTTATTTTTGTGCTTGTTCAACTTTAGCATTTAATGCCTTAACTTGATTCTTGCAGCTTAAGTAGAAAGATGACCTGATGCGGGAAGGGCTTAGAGCCAGGGATACTGAGATCCTTAGGCTCAAGCGGTGCATGGATGAGATAGCCTCCGAGAGAGATACTCCCAGAGAGAAGCTCACCTTGGCTGACAACTTCAAGTTGAATGGGTAGAAAGTAGTAAGTATAAGGATCTCCATGCTGAATCGTCTGCCGCGCTATCCACAGCCAAGTCCGAAGCTGACGCACTCATATCCTCGTACCGAGAAGATGTTGTTATTGCAAATGCTCGAGCCAAGAAGATATCTGAAGAAGCCGAGATTAAGCTGACTCGAGCCCTCGACCATGCTCGATTGGTATCTCGGAGACAGGCTCTCGAGGAAGCACATGCAGAGGGCTTCGATCTTTCTGCTGAGATCGAAAGACTGAAGGCTTTTGAGGAAGAATCGACAACATTTCTTACTTTTGATGAGCCTCCAGCTAGTGGATCGGAGAGCGTCGTGGAAGATTAAGAAGAAGTCCCCGAGGGGGGAGAAGCCGCTGATGACCAGCGGGCCGAGGGTCAAACCGTCGAAGGCACTACTCCTGAGGGGACTCCATCCAATTAAGTGACCCCGGCGGTAGATTAGGCTTCTATTTGTTTCTTTTTTGTGTAAGGGATCCAAGCGTGGGATTTGTAAATATGTTTTGTGAACCCTTATTATATATGAAAGACTCTTCGCTTTTTCGTCACTTTCTGCTTTCCTTTGCTTTTTTGGAATAAATTTTGATGCTTGCCGATAACCAATCATATGTGTTGGACTTATAATATAAAACCCTTAGGTTTTTGTGCTTGATGAATAATCGATAACATGCGACCCCTTGAGGTCTAATCCTTGAGCTAAGCTTAATCTTTGGGGCATTCGAGCCTGAGCTCAGATGAGGTCTCGAACATAGTGTGTACTGACCTTTAAGTTCTTCAGATATTGATCCTTCGGTTATAAAACTGTTTACCTTAAAAATGGTAATTAAAATTATATTTGATTATGTTGTTCTAAAAATATGCGATCTATTTTAGTACTAGTTCTTAAGCAGTTGATGCAAAGCTTGATTGAAATGGATATAGTAATGACAATATGAAATCAAAAATAAGCGATCCGGGATGCCCCAATTTGAATGTTCGATACTGGCCTCGGGGGTCCTCAACGTCGAGGTTCGGGGCTACCGCTGGATGATCGATGAAGCTATAAAACTTTATAGGTTTCAGAGTATGCTATTTATGATCAATAATGAGCTATAAATAAAGAAAAATAAATGAAATGAAATAAATGTAAGTAAATGAGCTAGCAGAGAGACAATAGGTAATGTTTGAGTAATGAAGCAGAGAATGTTTTTGTTCCTTGTATTGAATATCCTGTGTGTGAGAAATAATAAGGGTCCTCTTTATATAGGAGGGGGAAATCCCAACATAGTACACTATCATTTATTACAAAGATTTGCGAATGTTACAACTATTTAATGTCCGAATACGGATTTGTACTTTGTCGCAGACCCGATCGCGCTTGTTCTTGGGTCATTTGTCTGTGGCAGTCACCGATATGTATTGTCTCGAGGTTGGTGCTCGGTATCGGTCCTTTCTCGACACTTCGATCCTCATGCGGATGTCTCACAAAATGCCAGAATGAATATAAAATCGGACTTTCTAATTTTAGTCGTATATAGAGAGTCCCCGCGTTTCTTAGAGTGAAATGATTAGAAACGACCTTGATATGAATCCTCCCAGACCCCCTTATGATGATGTCATACCTATGACACAAGCTTTAGGAGGTGGTTCAAAGCGTCCCGTCAAATCATCTCCCTAGAAACATTGATTGCATTGCTGGTTCATTTTTCCAAAAGGTAATGATTGTGTCGCTGGTTCGTCTCCCCAGAAGTATTGATTACGTATTTAGTAAGGTTTACGACCTTCTATAAATGGGGGGTTGTTTGATCCTAAACTTCATTCACGCTTTCTTCAACAGCCTTCGATCTTTTTCCTTCTCCATACCCATCTCCATATTTCTGTCTTTATGGTTCGAACCTATGTCCACAAAGTTGCTCGGCAGTGGCTTGGTGAGCCAAGCCATGGCTTCCTACTCAAAATCCTTTCCCACTGAGCGGGGTTATATTGGGTTGTTGTTGTTGTTATTGTTGTTGTCGGCACAAGGAAATGAGAGAAGGGCATCAAGCGCCTTCTGTGCTAGAAGACACGGAGTACTTATACCGCTGCTCATCTCTCTTAACTTCAACCGGGTGTGGCACTTCACCCTTCTTGACTTTAGTGGGGCGAGGAGGGAGTATCCACTAACCTTTGCATCCCACACTAGTACAATGCCTCAAGAAGTGGCTTCACAATAGTGGTGCTGGAGAGACCCTTTCTTGCCAAATTTCGCACCGGACACATGTTCATCCGACTCTTAAAAGCTTGTGCTTTTGATGGGCTATTGCCCATTCCTCGCCTATTGCTTCGAAAAAGGGGGTCCCGAAGACGATGCTTAAAAAGGTCGAACCGAGGTCCTTTAGGAAGAGATTCTCGAGGATGTATCCCCGAGGGGATGACCTTGTCATTAGATTAGGCCTTTTGGATGTTGTTTTACGCTTCTTTGTTGTAGTGTAAGGATCCCCTGTGGGCTTTGTAAATATCTCCTATTAATATAAGAGCTTCCTTATGCTTCCTTTGATCTAGTGTTGAATGTTATTCTGCCTTTGCTTGTATAAATCTGTGTGTATGGTTCCGATGATTAGCTCGAATATCGGACTTACGTTATGACAAATACCATGCTCTTTAATGTTTCGTGCTACCCTTTCGACTAAGCTAAGACCGATTTGATATGAACTTGGGTTGCCGGTACTTTCGAACTCTGGTTGGGTGAAAACTGGGCCTCGGCTTCTTTGGAGCAATGAGGGTCCATCGATAACCCTTGAGTGAAAACTTTCTCTAATTCAGGCAGCCTAGGGGATTCATATGAGAGTCCCCGAGGAAGTATTTACTCGAAATTGGGAAGCCTTCGGTTGTAAAAGGTTAGATAGGCATTTTCCAGAGCTCAAAACAGAGATAGCCTTGAGGCTTAATAAATAGTCCTCGAATGAGGACCTGCTTGGGACCGGATAGCCTTTGGTCTTTATAATCGAGCGTTTGCCCAAACTTAGAGGCTAGGGATAGCCCTAAGGATTTGTACGTTCTCGTCGAGTGAGGAACTTGTTCGAACTCGGGCAGCCGTTGGGCGTGGTTATAGATTGTGTTCATATCTATTGCCTCCTTCGCGAGAAATTTGGACACAAGTTTCGTAAATATTCTCCCCTGACATTCTATCATATACATATATTGAGAGCCTTTCAATCTGCCAACATTTAACGCTCCGCCTATGCAATAAACCGTAGTGTCGATTTGTCATCGGTATGGGGTCTGTCTTCCGGAACGGACCTTTAAGGTCTTTGTTTTTGTCCAAACAATTTCCTGACGACCAAAGATTGATCGTTTGGAATTTATCCCCTGTGTCAGGTCTCAACTAGAAACTTTTTTAGGTCTTGAAGTCGGCCTTTGAATGTTTCCATGCTGGCTCCAAGGCTCTTATGTGTTGGCCCTTTGGGTGTATTTAAGTATGGGGCCAATATGGCCTTTTAATTGGCCTGTAGGCCTTTTGATGTTAGCGTGGATGCTTTTGTGCGCCTGCCCTTAGGTGTTTCTAGTTAACCATATAGGGCTTAGTTCTCGATCTTAACTACGGCTCGAGCTTATCAACCCTTTAAGTTTCGAGTTATCTTGGAGGCTCTTTACGCTGGCTTCAAGGCTCTTACGCTTTTTTAGTTAACCATTTCACGCTCAGTCCCCGAGCTGGGTTACAGCTCGGCTCATCGATCCTATAGGTTTTGAATTAGCCCTGAGGCTCTTTACGCTGGCTTCAAGGCTCTTACGCATTTTTAATTAACCATTTCGGGCTCAGTCCTTGAGCCGGGTTACGACTCGAATTCATCGACCCTTTAGATTTTGAATTAGCCGGGAGGCTCTTTACGCTGGCTTCAAGGATCTTATGCATTTTTAGTATAGCTACGTTTTTCCTCTTTAAGGCTTTTGATATTTTTGCGTTCGTCTGACTCTTGACGGTTCGATAAGAACCTCGATTATGAATCGTTGTGCGTCGATAGTTGAGCACCTCGGAAGGTTTAACCCTATTTTTGAACTTGTTTCGAAGCCTTGTTTTTGGAGCTGACATGAAAATGATCGATTCTCTTTAATTTTAGGCCGAGGGTAGCATGATTTAACCAGTTCTTCCCGAGTATCGTATCCTCAACATCTATATTCGAGGTTATGCCTTTTTAGGGGTGTTCTATGTTCGAATATATAGCCTTGGTTTTGAAGTCGGGATTGTGCCTTTTATAAGGTTATATGATCTGGACATGCCTTACTTGAGGTCTTACAGTTTCGAACACTCCCGAGGTTACCCGCTTGGGATCTTACAACCTCGGGTTTTACTATTTGATGAAGTGGATGTTAATGATAGTTCCCGAGGCAGCGAGGAATTTTTGGCCTTAGGGCCTTTCCTTGCGAAATAGCAGTTTGTTTGAATGGTAGAAGTGTTCTGGTGACGCAAATATTCCTTTTATTGTTTGGTACAAGCATACACGTTTTTGCCGTCTAGATCTCGATCTTTCTATGTGTACATGGTTTATTTGACCGTTGGCCTGATACATCGTTTTCCTATTGAAACCCTCTTTGACTTACTTTGATTTATTTGCGGAGGGGACCGTCCGGGACGATGTCCTCCAGCATTTGAGGTTTCTTGGAGAGAAGCCTTGAATGATTTTTTAAGTTCTTCCATGTGAACGCATAGATGTTGCCTCGTTAAAAACCTTGCCAGTAACAACCCTTATTCAAGGGTGAAACCCGATCGAAGGAAAATAGTGCAACGCGTTTGACAATCTAGGGGCCCTTTGAAGTTGACGGATGTTCTGATGTCTTTCATCGGATAGCTGTAGGAGATTAGCTTGGGGCGTATTAAAGGAAATGGGGGCATAACCTTACCTTAGCAGTAGTAGCGTTTGAGCATGGATATGTTCCAACTGCTTGGGAGTTTCTCGCCTTCCATGGTACCCAGCTTGTAGGATCCTTTGACAATCACTCCAAGCACATGGTACGACCCTTCCCAGATTTGGCCTAGCTTCCCCTCATTATGGTTCCGAGTGTTTAAAGTAACCATTATTAGGACTAAGTCCCCGACTCCAAAATGTCAAAGATTTGCTCTCCTGTATAGTACCTCTCGATCCTTTGTTTTTGCGCAGCCATCCAGACCAGTGAAGCATCTCGTTTCTCATCAAGTAGTTCTAGGGCTGCAGTCATGGCCTCGTTGTTTGAATCCTCCGTAGTATGCCGGAACCTGGCACTCGGTTCCCTTACCTCGACCGGTATCAAAGCCTCAAAGCCATATACCAAAGAGAACGGCGTCTCCCTCGTACTTGACTTTGGAGTGGTTCGATATGCTCATAGGAACTCGGGCAACATTTCTCTCCATCAACCCTTTGCGCTTTCTAACATTTTGTTTGTGGATTTAGCCTGACCGTTGGCGCATGTGTGGTAGGGTGACGACAGGATCCTTTTGATTTTATGATCCTCGAGGAACTTCATTACTTTTATGCTTTCCATTATCGCATGTTATCTCGAAGGGGATCCTGAATCGGCATAGGATGTGGTCCCATATGAAGTTAATGAATTGTTTTTCTCTGATCTTCTCGAAGGCCTACACTTCCACCCATTTCGAGAAATAGTCAGTCGTAAACAGAATAAATCTAGCTTTACCTGGTGCCGTTGGTAGTGGTCTGACGATGTCCATCCCTCATTCCATGAACGTCTATGGTGACAGGACTGAATGTAGTTGTTCGCCGGGTTGGTGGATCATGGGTGCGAACCTTTGATATTTGTTGCATTTCCGAACGAATTCCTTGACGTCTTTTTCCATGTTGTCCCAGTAATAACCTCCTCTGATCACTTTTCGGACTAAGGAGTCAGTGCCATAGTGGTTCCCGCAGGTACCTTCCTGGATTTCCCGAAACACATAATCTGTGTCACTTGGTCCCAGGCATACTACCAAGGGCCCGTCAAAGTTCCTTCTGTATAGAGTGTTGTTTTCGTCGAGCGAGAAACGGTTTGCCTTGGTCCGTAGGGCCCTTGATTCGTTCGGTTCTGTGGGCAGCTTCCCGTCTCTCAAGTAACTAATGTATTTGTTTCTCCAATCCCATGTTAGCCTAGAGGAGTTGATCTCGGCGTGACCTTTTTCGATTATGATTTGTTGAATTGAACAACAACTCTGGGGAGTATATCATCTTCTTCGACGGACGACCCCAGGTTTGCAAGGGCGTCGGCCTCGCTATTCTGCTCTCGAGGTATATGGCTTAAGGTCCACTCCTTGAAGCGATGCAGCGTGACTAGAGTCTTGTCAAGGTACCTCTGCATTCCGTCTTCTCGTACCTCGAAGCACCCATTCACCTGGATAACCACTAGGAGAGAATCACATTTGGCCTCCATGAACTCGGCCCCAAGGCTTTCGTCCAATTCCAGACCTGCAATCATAGCCTTATACTCGGCTTCATTGTTAGTCAAATTTGCAGTTTTTATAGATTGTCTGATCATGCCGCCTGTAGGCGGTTTTAGAACTATGTCTATCCCGGACCCTTTCACGTTGGAAGCACCGTAAGTAAATAGGGTCCATACCCCGGAAGATGTGTTCGTTTTCAATAGTAGTTCTTTTTCTACTTCGGACACCAGGGCGGGCATTAAGTCGGCTACGAAATCTGCCAAAATCTTGTATTTGATAGTCGTTCGAGGCTATTATTCGATATCAAACCTTCCAAGTTTGATGTCCCACTTGGCCAATCGGCCTGACAACTCGGGTTTATGCAATATGTTTTGAAGTGGGTACGTCGTTAAGAAACAAATGCGATGGCATTGAAAATAAGGTTTTTATTTTCGAGATGCACTAATTAGCGCAAAGGCTAATTTTTCCAGAAGGGGATACCTGGTTTCGGCATCGCCTAGGGTCCGCATAGTAGATAGGGAATTGCGTACCTTGTTCCTCCCGAACCAGCACACCACTTACCGCTACCTCTGATACGGCCAAGTATAGATACAATGTTTCGTCCTCATTTGGGGTATGGAGCAAAGGTGGGCTCGACAGATCTCGCTTCAACCCTTTCAAGGAACTTTGGCACTCGGGAGTCCATTCCAAGTTATTTTTCTTCTTGACCAACAAGAAGAAATGATGACTTATATCTGACAATCTTTATATGAATCGTCCCAAGGCCGCTATCCTCCCAGTCAGCCGTTGCAAGGCCTTCACGTTGTTGACCACCGTGATCTCCTCAATGGATTTGATGATTTCGTTCCCCCTGTTTGACACCATGAAGCCTAGAAATTTACCTGATCCCACTCCGAATGAACACTTCTCGGGATTAAGCTTCATGTTATAGCTTTTGAGAATATCGAACGTTTCCTGCAAATGTGTCAGATGATCATCTGCGCGCATGGACTTAACTATCATATTGTCAATATATAATTCCATGTACTTGCCTATTTGGCCTTCAAACAATTTATTAACCAACCGTTGTTACGTGGCTCCAACATTTTTCAGCATGAAGGGCTTGACGTTGTAGCAATACGTACCGTACTTCGTGATGAACGAAGTTTTTTCCCTGTCCTTAGGGTTCATTTGAATGATATTATACCCCGAGTAGGCATCGGGAAAGGTGAGGGTCTCGTGCCCGGCCGTGGCATCGATCAGTCTATCGATGTTGGGTAGCGGGAATGAATCTCTAGGGCACGCCCTTTTTAAGTCTTTATAATCTACGCACATTCTTAACTTATTCCCCTTCTTGGGAACTACCACCACATTGGTCAACAAATCCGGGTATTTTACCTCCCTAATCGACCCTATTTTGAGGAGTTTTGTTACCTCATCCTTGATGAATGTGTGTTTTACCTCGGATTGAGGCCTCCTCTTTTGCTTCACCGGTTTCAACCTGGGGTCGATGCTTAGCCTATGGGTGGTTACTATAGGCGGGATCCCTGCCATGTCTAAATGGGACCAAGCGAAACAGTCGATGTTATTGATGAGGAACTCAATGAATTGTTTCCTAAGCTCGGGGGTTAACCCAGTTCCCTGGTATACCTTTCGATCCAGAGAATTCTAGACAAGGACTACCTGCTCCAAATTCTTCGACTGTTGATTTAGTTGCATCCGATTCCTCGGGGGCGACGAAGGTGCGGGGGGTGAGAAAATCTTCCTCGTCATCCTCCGGGGTCATTCTCCCCTTTGGTTCCTCCGAGGTGGGGGGCATAAGCGCTGGTGCCTCGTTGTGGATAGAGAACATCTCCCTGGCCGCGTGATGTTCTTCATATATCGTCTTTTATACTGTCATCCGTTGGTAATTTCATCATTTGGTGGAAAGTTGACGGCACTGCCCTCATGTTGTGTATCCACGACCTTCCAAGCAATGCGTTGTACCTCATGTCCCCTTTGATGACATGGAACTTGGTGCCTTAGGTTGTCCCGGATACATTAACCGGGAGGGTAATCTCCCCTTTCGTCGCCTCACCGGCCATGTTGAATCCGTTGAGGGTTAGTGAGGTTGGTATGACTCGGTCGAGCAGCCCGAGCTATTTCACTACTTCCGACCTGATTACGTTGGCCGAACTACCTAGATCCACAAGTATGCATTTAATTTGAACGTTATTCAAGAGAAAGGAAATTACAAGCGCATCGTTATGGTGGTGAGGCATGGTCTCGAGGTCCTCGTCGCTGAATGTAAGGATATCTCTGGGCATGTGGCTTCTAATCTGCCCTGCCGCTGAAGCTAATATTTTTTCCCTCTTAATCATGGGTCCCTGAGGGATGTCATTTCCCCCAACGATCATATGTACAGAATGTTGGGGTTTTCATACTCCGCCCTTTCGAGTAGTTTCCCCTCCTTAGGGAAGACTTATGATTCGGCTGCTGACGAACACTTGTGGATACCCTTTGTTTGCTAATCGAATTGCTTCCCTTTGGAGTTGTCTGCAATCCTTGGTTCTATGACCGTGGGTATCGTGGAACTCACGCGCTAGGTTAGGGTCCTTCTGCGAAGGATCTGACAGTACGGGTTTGGCCATTTGGTGCCTTTGATTCAACTCATGGCTGATACAATGTCTGAAACATCATTCCTGAATTGTATTTAGTCGATTGGGACATCTTCGTCGGCTCCGTGAGCCTAGCAAACCCAGCTCTATCTGCCACCCTTCGACGATCTTCGCTTCAGTATGTCTTTGGATTGATTTGGGGTGCGTTTCTCCTCACAACGCTCCTATGATTCTCGATGTAAGGGCGATACCTTTCTCCCCGTGGCTCTGGCTTTCTCTCTGAGAGCCTTGACTTTATTCTCCTGGTGAGATCTTCGAGTATTCTTACGATGGTGGGATTGGCGGGCAGGCCTTTATTTACCGACCTTCCTAGTACCGGTCGGGTTCTGGGGGTGTCGCTGGTGCTGACACGCCCGAGATTTTCTTATGGTTTTGCAACCGAATAATCGCTGCTTGTTGTGCCTGGAGCACTTCGAAGATCACTTGGAGATTGACCGCATCTTTCCTTTGAGCGGAAGTTTCCTGCTCTCTATGCTGGTCTTCTCGGTGTGCGCTTCTGTCTGCGTGAGGATTGACATTTTCGTCCTGGTCATTGCTCGAGTCCGCGTCCTCAGGGTTTGGCTCCATTGTGCTATCGGGGTTTTGCGACGGAACACCAACGTTAGGGATGGTTACATCATTCTCTCCAAAGTCCTCAAAGCTTCTATTTTCGTATGTATTCGCCGAGTCTAACATTTTGACCTGAAACTAAAGATTCTTGGGCAAGAAAAAGCATGAAAAATAACTTGTGTTTTTTCAGTGAACCATCACGAAAACAATCACTATTATTTTTAGCCCCACGGTGGGCGCCAAACTGTTTACCTTGAAAATTGTAATTATAATTAAATTTGATTATGCGGTTCTAAAAATATGCGATCTATTTTAGGACTAGTTGTTAAGTAGTTGATGCAAAGCGTGATTCAAACGGATATAGTAAAGACAATATGAAATCAAAAATAAGCGAACTGGGATGCCCCAAATCGGATGTTCGATACTGACCTCGGGGGTCCTCAAGGTCGAGGTTGGGGGCTACCACCGGATGATCTATAAAGCTATAACAACTTTATAGGTTTTGGAGTATGCTATTTATGATCAATAATGAGATATAAATGAAGAACAATAAATGAAATGCAATAAATGTAAGTAAATGAGCTAGCAGAGAGACAATAGGGAATGTTTGAGTAATGAAGCAGAGAATGTTTTTGTTCCTTGTATTGAATATTCTGTGTGTAAGAATTAATAATGGTTCTCTTTATATAGGAGGGGAAAATCCCAACATAGTACACTATCATTTATTACAAAGATTTGCGAATGATACAACTATTTAATGTCCGAGTATGGATTTGTACTTTGTCGCAGACACGGTCGCGCTTGTTCTTGAGTCATTTGTCTGTAGCAGTCACCGATCTATATTGTCTCGAGGTTGGTGCTCGAGGTCGGGCCTTGCTCGAAACTTCGAGTCTTGTGCGGATGGCTCACAAAATGCCAGAATGAATATAAAATCGGACTTCCCAATTTTAGTCGTATACAAAAACATTGGCCCTTAGGCTCTTACATATTGGCCCTTAGGCTCTTTTTAGATTTGGTCGAATCGACCTCTAATATGGCCATAATTGTATCCATTATGGATAAAGACTTTTAATGTATAGTTATGCCTTTGCATGTTTTGTGTTTGTCCGACTCTTCGACGGTTTAAATAGGAACCTCGATTATAAGTCAATATGCAATGATAGTTGAGTACCTCGTGAGGTTTTCTCGAAGGCTGATTTTTAAAGCCTTTACATTTTTCGGAGCTGATATTATCGAAGCTCCTTTTTTTGTGCCGAGGGTATCCTGATTAACCGGGTTTTCGAAGTGTTTGGAAGCCTTTAGATTTTATAGCGGAAGTCGAATGTCTCAGAGCTGTGTTTATTCGGTCGTAGCCTTTGAGTATGACAGTATTCTTTAGGTTCGGTCGTAGCCTTTAGTCCCCGGGTTGGATGACCTCGGACTCTATATCGAGGGTGTGCCTTTTAGGGGTCTTACAAGTTTGAATATATATCCTTTGTCTTAGTATTGGGGTTATGCCCTTTTAAGGTCTTATAAATTTGAGTAAGCCTCGTTGAGGTATTATAGATTCGATGTTGCCTCATTGAGGTCTTACGAGTTCGGGTTTTGATGAGTCGATAAGCTTACTTTGATGATAGTCCCCGAGTGTTCGGGCGTGTTTGACCCTCGAGCCGCTGGATGAGAAAATAGTAGATTTCTTTGAGTCACAAAGTGTTTTGATAAATAAAAATGCTTCTCCGATTACTTGATACATGTGTACATGCTTTTTCCCTCGGGGGCACGATTTTTCTACATGGACACGATTCATTTGACCGTTTAGCCCAATACAACATTCTCCTATCGAGGCCCTCTTAGGAATATTTTGATTTCTTCGAAAAAGTAACCTCTGAGGGTGATCTCTGAAAACTTAACCTCTGAGGGTGATGCCCCCCCATTTTCGAGGTTGATTGAAAAGAATCCTTGAATACTTGTTGAGTTTTACTTAGGTAGCATATTGGTGTTGCCTCGTTAAAAACCTCGCCGGTAAAACCCATTTGGGATAAAACCCAATCTAAGGGAAAAAGAGTGCAACACATGCTTTAAAACCCAAGGTCTTCGAGCTGAAGGATGCTTCGACTCTTCTAAATCGAACACCTGCAATAAGTTAGTATGAAACATAAATGAATAGGGAGAAGGTTATACATTAGCAATAATAGCTTTCGAGCATCGATATGTTCCAAATGCTTGGTAGTTTCTCGCCTTCCATGGTGCTAATTTTGTAGGATCCTTTGCCTACTACTCCGAGGATTCGGTACGGTCCTTCCCAGCTACGGCCTAGCTTTCCTTCATTTGGGTTTCGAGTATTGATAGTGACTTTCCTTAGAACTAAGTCCCCAACTCCGAAGTATCAGAGGTTTGTTCTCTTGTTATAGTACCTTTGGATCCTTTTCTTTTGGGCAGCCACTCGGACCAGTGCGGCCTCTCGCTTTTCTTCTAGTAGCTCGAGGGCAGTAGTCATGTCCTCGTTGTTCGAGTCCTCGGTGGCATGTTGAAATTTGGCGCTCAGTTCCCCGACCTCGACTGGTATCAAAGCCTCAGACCCGTATACCAAAAAGAATGGGGTCTCTCCTGTTCTTGACTTCGAAGTTGTTTGATATGCCCATAGTACTTCGGACAACACTTTTCTCAATTTTTCCTTTCGCATTTTCTAGCTTCTTCTTCCATGTTTGAATAATGGTCTTTTTTGTGGACTAGGCTTGCCCATTTGCACTCGGGTGGTAAGGCGTCGATAGGATTCTTTGATTTTATGATCTTCGAGGAATTTCGTGTCCCCTGGTCCTAAACACACTGCTAGAGGCCCGTCGAATGTCCTTCTATATAGTGTTCCATTCTCATCGGGTGAAAGTTGGGCTACTTTGGCTCGAAGGGCCCTCGATTACTTTGGGTCCGTGGGAAGCTTCCCATTTATCAAATAGTCTATGTACTTGTTCCTCCAATCCCATGTTAGACTTGTTGAGTTGATCTCAGCTTGGCTTTCTTCAATCACCGATTTGGATAGTTGCACAACAACCCCTGGGAGTATGTCATCTTCTTCGACTGACGATCCCAGGTTTGCGAGTGCATTGGCCTCGCTGTTCTGTTCCCGGGGTATGTGGAACATAGTCAATTATTTTAGGCGATGCAATGTCACTTGAAGCTTGTCTAAGTATCTTTGCATCCTATCTTACCGAACCTCAAAGCTCCCATTTACTTGGTTCACTACCAAAAGAGAGTCACATTTTGCTTCGATTACTACTGCTCTTAGGCCTTTGGCCAGCTCGAGACCTACAATCATAGCCTCATACTCGGCCTCATTGTTAGCAAATTTAGAAGTTTTTACAGATTGTCTAATTATGCCGCCCGTAGGCGGTTTCAAAACTATGCCGAGTCCAAACCCTCTTACGTTTGAGGCACCGTCAGTGAAGAGCGTCCATACCCCCGACAATGTTCCCGTTTTAACGAGAGTTCTTTCTCTACCTCGGGCATGAGGGCAGGCGTAAATTCATCCATAAAGTCCTCCAAAATTTGGGACTTGACAGTCGTTCGGTATTGGTACTCGATATCGTACCCCCCGAGTTCAATAGCCCATTTGGCCAATCGGCCCGATAATTCGGGCTTATGCAAGATGTTTTGAAGAGGGTATGTTGTTAAAACACATATACGATGGAATTGAAAATAATGTCTCAATTTTCGAGATGCACTAATTAATGCAAGAGCTAATTTTTCTAAGTGCGGATACCTGGTTTCAGCATCTCCCAGGGTCTGACTTACGTAGTAGATAGGGAATTGTGTACCTTGTTCTTCTCGAACCAATACACCACTTACAGCTACCTCGGACACGGCCAAATACAAGTACAACATTTAGTCCTCTTTGGGGTTATGGAGCAGAGGTGGGCTCGAGAGATACCGCTTTAAATCTTCTAAGGCATGTTGGCATTCAAGGGTCCACTGGAAGTTGTTTTTATTCATGAGTAGGGAGCAGAAGTGGTGACTCCGATCCGATGACCTCGGGATGAATCGGCTTAAGGCTTCTACTTGCCCGGTCAGCCGTTGTATCGCTTTCACGTTGTTTCCCAAGGTGATTTCCTCGATGGCCTTGATTTTGTCGAGATTGATCTCGATTCCCCGATTCGAAACCATGAATACCAAGTATTTGCCCAATCTGACTCTGAAGGCGCAATCTCGGGGTTGAGCTTCATGCTATACCTTCTAAGTATATCGAATGTTTCCTACAAATGAGTCAAATGATCCTTTGCGCGCAAGGACTTAAATAACATGTCATCAATGTAAACTTCCATACACTTGCCTATTTGATGTTCAAACATCTTATTAACTAGGCTTTGATATGTGGCTCCCGCATTTTTTAGCCTGAAGGGCATTAAATTATAATCATATGTACCATACTTCGTGATAAACGAAGTCTTTTTCTAGTCCTCCGAGTTCATTTGGATTTGATTGTACCCGGAGTAGTTGTTGAGAAATGTAAGGATCTCGTGGCCGGCTGTGGCATCGATCAAGCGATCGATGTTGGGCAATGGGAATGAGTCTTAGGGAATGCTTTATTCAGGTCTTTGTAATCTATGCACATTCCTAATTTATTTCCTTTTTTGGGGACTATTTCTATATTAGCTAACCATTCGGGATATTTCACCTCCCTAATGGATCCTATTTTGAGAAGTTTTGTTACCTCGTCTTTGATTAATGCATGTTTTACCTCGGACTGAGGCCTCTTTTTTTGCTTCACCTGTTTGAACCTGGGGTCGACACTTAGTCGATGGGTGGTTACTTCCGGCGGGATCCCTATCTTGTATAAATAGGACCAAGCAAAGAAGTCAATGTTATTATTAAGAAATTGGACGAGTTTTCTCCTAAGTTCGGGGGTTAATCCCGTTCGCATGTATACCTTTAGATCTGGAAGATGCTCGATCAAAATGGCCTGTTGAAGTTCTTCGACCGTCGACTTTGCTGCATCCGACTCTTTGGGGGAAATGATGGCTCGAGGAGTGATGAAGTCTTCTCCATCATCCTCGATCAACTGCTCACAGACCGCCTGTCCCTCGGGGATCTGCTTGTCTTTTCACTTTTACAAAGTGTAGAGTGTTGATGTTGGTGTCATGTCGTGTACCGCGAACATCTCCTTTTCTGCATGCTGCTCTCCGTACACAATTTTTATACCATCCAAGAGTTTATGGAACATCCCTCATGCTATGTATCCACGGCCTCCCAAGTAAGGCATTGTACCTCATGTCACCTTCGATGACATGAAACTTGGTATCTTGAATTGTATTGGCCACATTGACTGGGAGGATGATTGCCCCCCTCATTGTCTCACTTTCCATGTTGAATTCATTGAGGACTCGGGAGGCAGGTACGATCTGATCAAGCAGTCCGAGTTGCTCCACCACCCTCGACATGATTATATTGGCCGAGCTACCTGGATCCACAAGCACACGTTTAATTTTAATTTTATTCAAAAGAAAAGAAATTACCAGTTCATCATTTTGAGGCTGAGATAAGGCCTCAACGTCTTCTTATATAAATGTAAGAGCGTCCTCGGGTACATATCTCCGGGTTTGATTTTCCGTTTCGATGGATACTTTTGTTCGTTTGAACACGGGTCTTTGCGGGACGTCAACGCCTCCAATGACCATATGGATGATATTTTGCGGTTCCTCCTATTCATTTTTCTTGTTAGCCTCTCTTTATCCCAATTGATTCTTAGCTCGGTCACTGAGAAACTCTCGAAGGTGCCCCTCGCTGATCAGTCAGGCTACCTCATCTCGACCGTGAGTGTTGTGGTATTTGCACATTAAGTTGGGGTTCTTTAGGGAAGGATCTGACTGCACGGGCTTTGGACACCTAGTATCTCTGATCTTGCCTATAGCTGATATGATGTCCAAGGCATAAATATTGAAGTTATATTCTGATAATCGGGGTGCCTCCATTAGACTCGAATGCATGTCAAACTCGGTCTTGCTCATAAGTCCCCGGGAATTCCGGCCTTGTTCTGTCCCTTGATCATTTCGAGGTATATCCCGTCTCAACGTGTTTCTTCGATATCTTACGTATGAATGATATCTCTCTTTTCTTGGCCTCGACTCTCTTTCTGGATTTCTTGATTCCTTAGCAAATATCCTGCTTGGATATATTGTACCCGAAAGGGCTCCCTGTTGGTCGTCCTTGACCCTGATTTTGGATTGACACATGTTGTGGATGTCCGCCCAAGTTACGGCGGGATACTCGATCAAATTTTGCTTCAGCTGCTTCGAAGCTACCGTGGTTCGTTCATTCAATCCCTAAGTGAAGGCCTGCACTGCCTAGTCATCGGAGACTGGTGGTAATTCCATTCGCTCCATATGAAAGCGGGATACGAACTCCCTTAGCATCTCGTTATCTTTTTTTTTTAATTTTGAATACATCGGACTTCCATGTAGCGACCTTAATGGCACCAGCATGTTCCTTCACAAAAGAGTCTACCAGCATGGCAAACGAATATATTGAGTTTAGGGGGAGGTTATGATACCACATCATGGACCCCTTTGACAATGTTTCCCCAAACCGCTTCAAAAAGACAGACTCAATTTTGTCGTCTTTTAAGTCATTCCCTTTTATACCACAAGTATAAGTGGTAATATACTCGTTGGGGTCTATGTTCCCGTTGTACTTTGGGATATCTGGCATCCTGAACTTCTTCAGAATGGTCTTCGGAGCCGCACTAGATGGAAATGGTTTCTGTACGAACTTCTTCGAATCTACCCCCTTCAAAATTTGAGGTTCGCCGGGGATTTGATCGACCCTCGAGTTATAGGTTTCCATTTTTTTTGTCGTTGTCCTATATCTTCTATTATCCTTATTCAATCCTTTTAGCGAGGTCCTCGATTATTTTAATAATAGTGGGGTCTGTTCCTGACCCATTGTTACTCGATCTTTCTGGTGCTTGCTCAACTCGAGGAGCTTTTTTTGGCCCCGCAATGCTCGGGGTCTTCTGCTGACTTTGTAACTGAGCTATAGCCATCTCGTGTGCTTGTAACATTTCAAAAATGACATGTAGGCTGACTTCTTTTTCTTCCCGAGCTTGTGTTCTCTGCGCTTCATGTTGGTCACCTCCACGCAAACTTCCATCAGTATCGCTATCCATATAAACATGCAAAGCATTGTGTGAGCCTACATCGACGGGTATCTGTGCTGGCGCCACCCCAGGGTTTTGCAGTGGCACACCGGCTACTGAGGCAAATCATTGTTTCCATGTGCAATGGTTGAGTTAGACATTTTTTGACCTGAAATCAAAGATTCTTGGACAAGAAAAAGCGTGAAAGATAACTTGTGTTTTTAGAAAACTAACACCAAAACAATCACTATTATTTTTGGCCCCACGATGGGCGCCAAACTGTTTACCTCGAAAATGGTGTAATTTATTTTAATACTAGTGATAGGTGAAAAATGCAAGTGTGTGTAAGAAAGAAATGATAGGCAAACAAGTATAGTCACGAGACTAGGGACCTCGAGCTCAGTAATATCGGGGCCTCGAGGACACTCCTTGGCAGTTGATATCGAACAATAAATGAAAATCAATAAATGGAGTACAATAAATGAAGAACAATAAAGTTTTAGAGTAATTGTTGAGCACGTTAAACGAGAAAAGTAGAGAATGTTCTGTTGCAATGAATATTCATGTGTGTTACAACATGATAGGGATCCCGTTTATATAGGAGGGGTGAATCCCAACATAGTACATGTACAATTATGACAAAGAAATGCTATTGGTACAGTTGTATAACGGCTTAGTACGGACCTGTACTATCTCTTGTAGACCTTATCAGCTCTAACCACGTGTCCTTGGGAGTTTTCCGCTTTTCCATAACGACCATAGGTTTTTATACCGCCTCGAGATATGCTGCGACGAGCCTTTGATATACTCTCTCGAGGGATTTGCCTCGGGGTCGAACTTCAGATTCTTCTTCGAGCCTCTGGAGACCGGGCTTGGAACGCCATAGAGGCCTTAAAATCAGATTTTCCCGATTTTGACCGTATACATTATTATTATTAAAAAGATGCCTACTAAATTTATACTTTTTTAAAGAAGTGTAATTGAGCTCGTGTTATTTAGATAAATACTTGAATATGTAATACATATATAAATATGTAAAAATAAACAATTTGATGGTGTCATTGATAAATTAAAAAAAAAAGTAAAAACAAAGTCTCTTGTAGTATCTTTTAGTAGGTGTTTGGACATAAGAATTGTAAATTTCTAAAAATGGTGAACAAAAATTTCATGTGAAAATTGTATTTGAAATTTAAAGTTTTGTTTGGACATAAATTTTAGTTTGAGTTGTTTTTGAAGTTTTGTGAGTGATTTGAGTGAAAATTTTGAAAAATAATTTATTACAGATTTTTTAAATTTTCGAAAATTTCCAAAATGCATCTTCAAGTGAAAATTGAAAATTTTATGAACAAACGCTGATTTCGAAAAAAATAAAACTTTAAGAAAACATTTCCACCAAAGTTTATGTCCAAACAGGCACGTAGAGCTCATATTTCTTACAAAGAGTATATTAAGTCCACTTTTTCGATCCAAAATTGACTTGTACTATTCCGAATGTATGATTATATTTTACATATATTTACCATAATTAAGATAATTAGATGATGAGAAATTATACAAATTTTATTTGAACCATCAATGTTAATATTGTTATACTTTGTGAGTAGAGTTATTAGATACCTTAGATGGTTGGAGCTAGTAGGAAATCGAGTATGTTCATGGTCTCTAAAATGTTATTTATACGATCCAAGGTATACTTTTAAAGTTTATCTTTACGCCACAAATATCGTTGAGCCGCTGATCATGACTAACTTTAGCCCTAAAAAGGATAAACAATCGTTGTAAATATAATCCAGTTTAAAAGTACGAAGTCGAATCCCACAGAGAACTAAGGTTTTGGTGTAACTGCTAAGTATAACTAAGAATACAAGCTCGAAAAATTTCTAATTTATAAATATTAAGATTCTATTTTCTTACTAATTAACTTGCAAATTAAAATATAAATTAACACTAAAGATACTAAAGTTTGGGGGACGAGGTTAAGGTGGCCTCTATTTATGATTTAGCTTACATTTTTGGTTTCTTGTGTTGATTAATCATGTTTGCACCTGCAGTTGCCTAAATTGTCAATGAGTAAGAATTAAGTACTGGTAAGTATCATTTTGTAACTTTTCGATGATGCCAAAAGGGAGAAGATGTGCTCCAGTTATTGTTTCATTTTTTGAAAAAAAAATTTGAAGTGATATTTATAACCTAATGAACCTGGTTCTTGATGATTAATGCTCATAAAAATACAAAGTGTTGGATGGGTATACAGGACAAATGCACAGAGTTTGTCATCATTAAAAAGGGAGAATTTGTTGGCCCATATCACTGAATGGGTTTTGAAGATTGACAACATGTGTCCAGTTGAACTAGGTCCATCATAGCACACAGTTCTATATGAAGCAGTTGGATCGCAAATCGTACATATCTAGGAGATATTAGAGTTTTCTAAATATCAAAGAACTAAGATAACGTCTCCTAATACGAAAAGGTTGCAAATTGATAGAGAAGACATAATTTGATTTCAGCTAGGACAGGAATAGAGGACGGAAGTTGAGTTACAATCAAACTTGTCTACCAAGGAAGAGTTGGATCATAATTGTATCATGGACTCAACAAACGACCTCTATAAATAATCAGAGTATTACGGCTGAAAGTGTGACGCACAAGTACAAAAGTGAATCAAGTTCTGAAGCAAAAGTTCCAGAGGTTTTGCAAGCAGAATTTTTGTGCGATACAAAGGCTACAGTTCAACTAGAAGGAACAGTTTCATTGTCTGTATATCGAGTCTAGTTGATTGTAGTAGGAGTTTAAATATTGTATCTTATCAGCTTTATTAGAAGCAAATTGTAATAGGTACCAATTGATCAGGTTAGAGTTAGCTTGAATTCTGTAGAAATTATCTAGAGGCTAGTTGATACAAAGAGGATTAGAGTTAGTCCTAGGATTACAAAAGAGTTTATTTTCTAAGTCCGTTTTGGCTCAATGTTTAGTGAAGAGTTTGAGCAAATCCTACTGAGGAGTAGGTCGTGGTTTTTTCACCTTTTGAGCCAGGTGTTTTTCACATAAAAATCCATGTGTCTTTACTATTACTGCTTAATTATTCCGCAAACTGTAGTAAGTAGTAGATTAAGAAGAACCAGGTTCTTCTTATTAGACAGCACTCGAAAATTGGGTACTGCATAATTAACTTATAATATTGTATAGTATTGAAGTCTAAAACATCAGAGGTTATTATTGTTATTATCATGTTGTTCATGTGTTGGACAATTTGAAATTGGGCATAAGTACGGGATGCATATTTTGACCGCATATGCTAGAGCTTAGTTGTTGCTATCAACCATGGTCATAGGTATAGTGTACTGTGAATGTGTGAGTTGTTGGGTCCTTGAAGAGGAAGTATTTAGTTGGTTGACTCGAGGGCGAGCAACATTTAGGTGTGGGGTGTTGTGTCGTTCTATAATTCCATATATTCTGACGTTACTTACCCTACTTGCTTGTTGTTTGGATGCTAATTTGTGTGACAGTTGAACTTAATAGAGTTTATTTTACATGTAGTAATGCTTGGGCATGAAATGGAGAAAAATTGCACGATTGGTACCTCAAAGCTACAAAATTGAGAAATAAAGAAACCGTACGAGGCAATGAAAAGTCATGACCGTAGACAGTGCAAGCCTTTGTCCAGGGCATTGTCATTGGTGTCTCTAACATTGCTCGCGGAGTAATGTTGGTAACTATGACAATGCCCTGCGCCGACGATGCTTATCTGAGCCACTTTTATTTCATCATTATGTTTGGACGTGTAGACCTCAAACCTACCTTATAACTACCTCCTAAACTTAGTTTTTAGAAGGGGGGGGGAGATTATTTGAGAGGAAAAAGGCTACAAAACACTTGGAAGAAACGAATCACTAATTTATATATGCCTTTTTATTGAACCGGGTAGTCTTAGGTAGTTTTTCTTTCTCAAACTTTGTAAAAGAATTTGTGGACTTTGTCCGATAATGGATTGCCTAGACAGCTGTTTGAGGGTTTAAAGTCTAAATTTTTTTTTTCTTTTGTTTGTTTTGAACTGATATTAGAGTGGGAAGAGATTGAGTATTGTGCTTCATGACATATTTTATATCGGGGCTAAGACTTGGAGCATTTATGCTTAATATTTTCCTCGTAATTCTTGTGAGTATGTGCCTAGAGAATATATGTGACTTTACTCTCACTCTTGGGCTCATCTTTTGAATCTTGTTATGTACTTCCTATAGGGTTTAATTTTATGATGATTGTGCTTAGCTGTTTTAACTTGAGAGTCGGTTCTGAGCCGTCTTAAGTAGGTAATTTGCATTGTACGTGGTGAGAAGTTTGAGTTGTACTCTGTGCCATCCCGAGCTAGTCTATAACTTGCCACGTATGTGAGTCGAAACGAAATGATTAGGTATCGTTAGGCTAGGAGATGATATAGGCATTTCTTTGATTGACCATTGAGCCCCTTTTGTCCACTAGTGTTAATATTATCCATAGTAAACTTTTTTGAGCTTGTAGACCTTTTCATTGGCACCCACATTACAAGCTAAGCTAAATTTCCTTTGTTCTTAATCAAATCTTGTTCACCCTTTACCTTCGAAAGCATTTAAGTCGCTATAAGAGTAAAGACAGATACCGGGTAGCTTTTGAGTAGAACAATAGAAAGGCCAAGAAGGCGCGTTTTAAATGAACTACTAGCTGGGAAAACCAAAAATTAAGGGGAGTGTAAAAAAATAAATAATAAAAAGGAAAAAAATAGATTTTGAAGTACACCTCCTAGGTATTGATCCGGGTTAGCAAGCATTTAAGTGATGATATGCTTAAAGGAGAAGGGACAAATCGTGTATTGGTTCGTGGCATGATATTGACTTGGCCGTGATGAGAAGGTGTTTGAAAGTGAAGAGTAGTGTATTAAAGTGCTTAGGAGGGATAGTCACTATTTTTCAAAATATATCATACTCGTCCATTAGCTTACGTTACAACCTATGAAGTCATACTTGATCTGAGTCTATGCAAACTTAAATTTGTCAAGTCTTACAGTACAGGAAAGACTATGGTACGAACATGGGTGGCATATGAGTTATTTTTGCGAGAGTGAGCGAATTCTTTCGATTGGAGAGTCCTTAGAATATACCTAAACTTATGTTTGAGTGTGTGGACAACTTTATCTCTTTGGTTTTTTGGTGAGGGCACATGATTTGCAAAATATTGGTAAAATCATTAGTTTTTTAGTTGGCACAAGAAGAAAGTCTTAGTTTAGGATGTATTGGAGTCAAATTTTGAGGATAAGGTGTTAGAGAGAGTCACACAATTACTTTAATTAGTCTTGGCATGAAGTAAAGCTTGAGGAAAAGTATGAATAGTGCTTATGCTAGGTTCTAAGCGTTGATATAAACAGTTGTCATGGATGTGATGCTTGAGTATGTTTTGAAATGTATTTCTTGCCTATGCGCTTAATTTTATTCGCTCGAGGACGAGCAAAAGTCTAAGTGTAGGGTGATAAATGGCGAAAAGCGTATGATTTTGAGTGTATTTTCATCTCATTTGTCCGGCGAGTGCGGGAGATTACATGATATTTGAAGTGAATTATAATCATTACATATTTCTTATTTGTATGAGCGAGCTTGAATGATAATGGAGAAAAAGATATCAAGTTATTGAAAAAAGGAGAAAAATTGAACATTGGAAGCTCGTCTGTTCTCATGTGTGACGCGAAAATAGACGCTAAAAGGGAGAAAAGTGAAGGAGCAAAACAACGAAGTGAAGCAAAGGCACCGATATCTTTGCCAAAATGAAAGAATTTCAAAAGTTGAATCTGCGTCCATGGCCGCATGATGCGCGAAGGCCGGCGCAGATTCCAGCTTCTTCCAGCTGAAGTTAGATTGGATAATTCCACCCCTTAGCAACCCTAAGTTATATAAATACATCAAACAATGACTTTTTAAGGGTTACAAAACAACTTTGAAGGCAAGAACAAGCAAGGAGCAAGATGGAACATTCGGAAACGAGTTTTCATCTTTCTTCTTCCCCTTTTTTATAATTGGTGATAAATTTTTATATTGTAGTTGTGAAAATAATTATAAGTAGATAAACTCTTTATTCTAGGGTTCTATGGAACCTCTTGGAGTGTAACGACCAGGCCGTTCGTTATGAGAGTATTAACCCCGATCCCCTGCTTTCCCCGTATCTTCTTCTGCTTTTGTGACTTTCCATGGGGGGGGGGGGGGGGGTTTTTTTT
>ML291759.1:28675-96962 GCA_005239495.1 Nicotiana undulata
GGGGGGGGGGGGGGGGGTTCTTTTTGTGGTTACGGCCTGATTTGGGACACTTAGTCCCTAAAATAGAAGATTAAGTTCTAGGATTTTGACCGTAGTTGGAACTGTGTGAAGCGACTTTGGAATGGAGTTTCATCAGTTCCGTTAGCTCCGTTGGTCGATTTTGGACTTAGGAGCATGTTCAGATTGTGTTTTGGAGGTTGGTAACTGCATTATGCTTAAAATGACGAAAGTTAATTTTTTGGGAAGTTTACCGGAAGTGTACATTTTGATATCAGGGTCGTATTCCGATTCCGGAAGTTGGAGTAGGTCTGTAATGTCAATTATGACTTGTGTGCAAAATTGATGTCAATTAGACGTGACTTGTTAGGTTTCGGCATCGGTTGTACAAGTTTGAAGTTTCAAGGTTCTTTAAGTTTTAATTGGAGGGTGATTCATGTTTTTAGTGTTGTTTGATGTGATTTTAGGGCTCGACTAAGTTTGTATGGCTTTTTAGGACTTGTTCGTATGTTTTGTTGAGGTCCCGGGTGGCCTCGGGTTGATTTCAGACGCTTAGCAGATTGAAATTGGACTTATGCATATTTCTGACATTTTCAGGCTTATGGTGTTTCGCATCTGCGGTGGGGAGACCGCAGGTGCGGGATCGCTCGTGCGTAAAATCAAGCGCAGAAGCGGATTGGGATGTGTGGTCAGGGGTTGCAGGTGTGAGGGAAAATTCCGCATCTGCGATGCCCGCCGATGCACTTAAGAAACTGCAGATGCGGAGGAAGACCGTAGAAGCAAACCATTGTCCACATGTGCGCACACACTGGTGCGACCACTTGATCACAGAAGCGGTCCTAGTTACCTTAAGTCATTTTCGCACCTAGGATGGAATTTTCGCAGGTGCGGCATCGCAGGTGTGACTCGAAGCCCGCATATGTGAAACCGCTGGGCAGGAAAGGGCCAAGTTCTAGGGTTTTATCCCATTTTCAATTTGTGGACTCTGAAAGCTCGGATTAAGGCGATAATTGAAGGATTCTTCAGAGAGAACTCTGGAGTAATGATTCTTAACTCATTTATGGTTATATTCCATTAATCTATAGTTGATTTCATCATTTAATTAAGGAACTTGGGTGAGAAATTTGGGGGAAAAGGTTGGAAGTTCTTCAACTATGTTTTTGAGTTTTGATTGGATTTTGATATCGAATTTGGATAATTGTTGTACGAGTGAACTTGTGAGTGAATGGGTGTTCATATTTTATAAATTTTACCTGATTCCGAGACATGGGCCCAGGGAGGCTTTTTAGGGTGATTTTCAAATTTCTATTAAAGTCTTGATTTCATTAATTAGCTTAGTTTGTTATAGTTGTGCTTATGATATGTAATTTTGTTTGGATAGATTTGGGACATTCAGAGTCGGATAATCAAGGAAAAGTCATTCTTATGGATTGATTTGAGCTTGGTTCAAGGTAAGTGGCTCGCCTAACCTTGTGTAGGGGAAATCTCCTTAGAATTTGGTACTGTTGTGATACTTCTCTAATATGTGAGCATCGTGTACACGTGGTGACGAGTGAGTACACGGGCTAATTGTTGTAAAATCCGGTTTTCAGTGAGTTGTAGCCTGTTACACCTTAACTGAGTTATACTAGCATGTGTATTTACATTCTTTAGCCTAGTTTCGCAGGTCTACGTGTCTTAAACGATTATTTGGAATCATTGCAACATGTTTAGTTGAATTCCTGCCTTTACTTGAATTGTATCAACCTTAGCTATAGAATTCTTATTGATAATTTCTTTCTCCACGATTTGAGCTATGTATTTACTTTTGGGACATCGAGGCGGTACCTCGAAAGATCTCCTTGCATATTTACTTTTGAGACTACGAGGCGGTACCTCAGGAGATCCCCCTGCATATTTACTTTTGCGACTATAAGGCGGTACCTCGGGAGATCCCCCTGCAAATTTTCTTTTGAGACTATGAGGAGGTACATCGGGAAATCTCCTAGCATATTCACTTTTGAGACTACGATACGGTATCTCGAGAGATCCCCTCTTGAGTATTTACTTTTGGGACTAGGAGACGGTATCTCAGGAGCGTCCCTAATGTTATCTCATTATGATGTGTTGTTATTTCTCTATGAGTTCTTTTTATTTAAATTCTCCATCTTTCTTCATTTTATTATATCTTCCGCATTATTACTATATCCCACAGGAACCGACCTGACCTTGTCACTACTCTACCAAGGTTAAGCTTGGCGCTTACTGGGTACCATTGTGGTTTACTCATGTTACTCTTCTGCACATGTATTATGTGCAGATCCATGTGCTCATTATCAGCCACGTCATAAGTGAGCAATGACAATTTGGAGACTTCAAGTTATATCTTCTGCGTCCACATACCTCGGAGTCCCCCCTCTATTCTCCCCTATGTATACAACCTTCTGTATTTATTTTATTAGACTCCAGTGTATAGAGATACTACTTCCCTATGTAGCTTGTGACTTATGATGTTCCAGGTTTTGGAAAGACAAATTATCTCTAGATTATTGGTTATTTTACATGACGAGTGGCATTGTTACCAGTTATTTATTGAAGTTAGCTATTAAGATTTACTTTCATTTTTGTTATATTTTGCAATTTGTTAGGATTACCTAGTCGTAAAGACTAGGTGCCGTCACGACGTTTCACGGAGGGAGTTTTGGGTTGTGACAAGTTGGTATCAGAGCTCTAAATTTTACGGAGGGAGTTTTGCCCCAGACATAGGAGGGTGCACTTTCACAGACTTTTAAGCCACTGCGTGCTCCACCGGGTCCTCAAGTTATGATTACAGCACCAGCTACCGCCCCACCTACTCAACAAGCTCGAGGTGGACGTCGGGATGGTAGAGGACACCCTAGAGGGGGAGGCCAGGCCCGATATTATGCACTTCCTGCTCGTACAGAGGTGGTTGCTTCTGACTTTGTCATTACATGCATGTTTCGGTCTGTCATAGAGATGCATCGGTCATCTTTGATCTATACTCTACTTATTCCCATGTGTCCTCTTATTTTGCCCAATGTTTGGGTGTATCTCGTGATTGTTTGAGTTCCCCTGTTTATGTGTCTAAACTTGTGGGATATTATCTTGTTGTTTTTAGTGGTTTTGAGACTAGAGCCGATTTATTATTGCTCATTATGGTAGACTTTGATATTATTTTGTGCATGGACTGGTTGTCGCCCCATTATGCTAAACTTGATTGTCACGAGAAAACTCTAACGCTGGCTATGCCAGGATTACCGTGATTAGAGTGGAGAGGTACCTTAGAGTATACTCCCAGCAGAACTCAACTAATGGTTGAGAAGGGGTGTGACACGTATCTAGCTTATGAGAGAGATGTCAATATTGATACCCTTACAGTTGAGTCACTTCCAGTAGTGAGGTACTTCCCAGATGTATTTCCAGCTGATCTTCCTGGCATGCCGCCCAACATAGATATTGATTTTGGCATTGATTTGTTCCCGGACACTCAGCCCATCTCTATTCCTCCATATCGTATGGCTTCTCCTGAGTTGAAGGATCAGTTACAAGAATTGCTTGATAAGGGCTTCATTCAGCCGAATGTGTCACCTTGGGTTACTCTTATCTTGTTTGTGGAGAAGAATGATGGTTTTATGCGTATATGCATTGATTATCGCTAGTTGAACAAAGTTACATTAAAGAAAAGGTAGCAATTGCCTCGTATTGATGACCTATTTGATCAGTAGGGTGCCAGAGTGTTTTCCAAGATTTACTTACGTTCAGGCTATCATCAATTGAAGATTCGGGAGCTAGTTATCCTAAAGACTGCTTTTAAGACTCGGTATGGTCACTACGAGTTCCTTGTGATAACATTTGGGCTGACCAACGACCCAGCATCATTTATGAATTTGATGCACAGTGTGTTCCGGCGCTATGTTGACTCATTCATCATTGTGTTTATTGATGGCATCCGGAGTACTTCCGGACTCGGGAGGATCATGAGAAACACATGAGAACTATGCTTCAGACTGTGAGAGAGATGCAGTTATATGCAAACTTTTTGTGAGTTTTGGCTAGATTCAGTGGCATTTTTGGGTGATGTGGTGTTGAGTGACGGGATCAAGGTGAATCCGAAGAAGGTAGAAGCACTGGAGAGTTAGCCCGTCCTCAGATACGGAGATCCGAAGTTTTCTTTGTTTGGCGGGGTATTACCGACGATTTGTAGAGGGTTTCTCATCTATCGCAGAACCTATGACCCGGCTGACTCAGAAGGGTGCTCCATTCAGGTGGACAGAGGAGTGCGAGGAGAGCTTTCAGAAGCTCAAGACACCTTTGACTACAAACCCTGTAATGGTATTCGATTAGGGAAAATGTTGCATCTGCAATGCCCGCAGATGCGCTTAAGGAACCGCAGAAGCAGTCTATTATCCGCAGGTGCGCACACGCAGGTGGACCACCTGATCGCATAAGCGGTACCAGTTAACTTAAGTCATTTCCGCACCTGCGATGGAATTTCCGTAGGTGCAGCGTCGCAGGTGTGACTGAAAACCCGTAGATGCGAAATCGCTGGGCAGAAAAGGGCCAAGTTTGAGGGTTTTATCCCATTTTCAATTTTGGGACTTTGAGAACTCGGATTTAGGCTATAATTCAAGGATTTTACTGAGAGAAATTTTGGGAATTGATTCTTAACTCGTTTATGGTTATATTTCATTAATATGTAGTTGATTTCCTCATTTAATTAAGGAATTTGGTGAGAAATTTGGGGGAAAAGGTTTGAAGTTTTTCAACTAAGTATTTTAATTTTGATTGGGATTTTGATATCGCATTAGGATAATTTTTGTATGAGTGAACTCGCGAGTGAATGAGTGTTCTTATTTAGTGGCTTTTACCCGATTCTAAGATGTGGGCTGATCACGCCCAACTCTCGTCCTAAAAAGGATAAGCGGTCGCTGCAAATATAATTTGGTCTAAAAGTCCGGAGTCGAATCCCACAGATAACTAAGGCTTAGATACAGTTGTTCAATATTTCTAAGAAACACAAGTCCAAACAATATTCTATATATAAATATTATAATATTTATTTCTAACTAATTAACTAACAACTATTATAAAACAGTAAAATTATCAACTAACAAGGATGAAATGTGAGACAGATTTAAGGAGGTCTAGAGTTATGATTTCCCCAACTGTTGGAATCCTTCCCGCTATGTTTTCTATAATTTTGACTATGTATTCTCTACTATCGTGAGCACTTTAGGTGCCGTAATTCTCTCTCAAGAAACTACAACAATTTACTAGACATATTCTCTCGAACTACGCTAGTTGCCTTTATCTAACCGCTCATTAGGACCACGTCAAGGCTTCGTTATTTCTAAACCTACCTTTAAACCCGCAGTATTGATTTCTCACATACGTTAGGAGTGAAGTTGTTCAACAACCACCTAAACAACACTTAATAAATAGGCACAGTCAATTGATGGCCATTCAATCAACAACAATAAACACGTAGTTGAACAAGTAGAGAAATCTGACAGCTCAATTATATAAAAACATAACAAGAATTTATCCTACAAAAGGTTCCATCAAAACCCTAGATAACAAATTAGTTATTCATAATAGTATGTAAAACTACAATACTGATATTCATAACCAACAATGAAAAATAGGAATAGGAAGGAAAAACTCATAGAAGAATTCTCCGCCTTACTCCTATTGTGTCTCTGCCTCTTTAGGTCGAATTTTGTGTCAAAAGTATGTCCCCAGTCCTCAAAATACCGTTTTTCCATGTATAGATACCAAATATGGTCGGTCCCAAACAATTATACCTTCTCCTAAACAAAAAGGGACAATTTTACACGTATGGACGCTCGTGGTCGCGGTCCGGGCGTGGTATTTGGCAAGTCTACTATTTCGAGCATATTTCGCCCTAATCCGTTCTGAATGTGGAAAAACGTAAAACATGAAAGTTGTATATCTTTGAGTTAGATCCCTAACCATATATTATATAGCCCAAATGGAGTTTAGAGAAAAGAGTTATGTCCATTTTACTAGACAGTGCGCAATATGCCTACTCGAGTCTTCGTTTGTTCTTAACTATCAAATTTGACCCCCGAACACGATCCCGACTTAATTTCTTGGGCTTTTAATCAGACTTCAAAGCTCCAAATCAGTTGAATTCATTCCATAACATTTATATATCTCGGAATCACTCCTACACTGCATAAAACACACAGTTAGTGCAAAACACTAGCGATTAAAGTTCAAACTCAATTAAAGTGCAGTAAATTAGAGTGTAACAATCGACTAAAATATGTAATTATTGCCTATCATCAACACCCCACACATAAACCATTGCCCGTCCTCGAGCAATCAAACTACACATTATATTGACACGACCTTTCTAAAAAATTCTCCTAACTCATCATACGAAGGATATTTAAAATAGACTAAGCACAAAAGCTTAACATCTTCAACTCAAGATTTGACTTACAAGTACCACGCATCATTCACAACTCACCCACTTACTCTAACATAGATATCACTGATATTACCTTTCCTTCATGAATCAAGTTCCCTCACATAACAAAAGAGAGTAGTTCCACACAATAAAATTTAAGAACACTTAGGAACTCAACATAGAAAGCATTCACTCACTCTAAGAAATACCATTCATGTGCCACAAAAGATGCACCATAGGCTTTCCCGTAGTGTAATACTCTACTAACCGAGCTCATTCAGTCTAGGATCAAGTAGGACTTTATTTGATTGTAATGTAGGCTACGGGACGGGTATGATATATTTAGATATAAGAGTGACTACAACTCCCTAAGCACTTTAATACATATACTTTAACATTCAACCCCATACTTATATCAAACAAAACTCCACCTTCACATCAATGTATTTTACCCCATGCGTCTTTAAGCACAATTACATCAAGATCCACCACTTATCAAGGAATATTTTTTTTCACAGCAATACAACTATTTTTCCCCTTTTTTTTTCAATTCAAGTGGCGCTCTTACTTTTTCAAAACAATGCACCTTTCTCCTTATTTCATTAGTTCCGCTCAAATTCAAACCAACTACCTCACATTTTAACTTTTACACAGTTCATAACAATTCAAGTGCTCACGAGAGGTTAAAAGGTTCAAATAGATAGTTAAATCAAACAAATTAGTAAGGCTTGTAATATGGTTGCCAAAGAAACAAGATTACAGTCTCAATGGGGTTAACTACGATACATAACAATTAGGCGGGTAAAGTTATATATATGGCTCAACAATGAAACGCCTATATCACTTCCAAGACTGAACAAAACTATTATTTCGTTTTGCAAACACACGAGGCAAGTTCTAATGCACAGAATAACACTCAAACTTCACACACACATGGCACATAAGTCACTCAGGATTGGTTTCATCAAGACACTCTAGTCAAAGCAGTTAAGCAAAGTTAAGTTTATACAATTTAAGGTACTTATACAAGAGTCAAAAAATGAGCCTAAGCGTCACAACCAAAGTACTCACTACTCTCAAGGCATAACAAAGTCAAGAGATATTGCTTAAATTAAACATAACACAATGGCTCCTATTCCTAAAAAAATAAAACTAACTACACTTGGTTCAAACAAAACCCTTGAAAAAAAACCGCGACACAAAGAAAAACCAAGGGGGAATTCCCGGTTGATTTCTCACATACGTTAGGAGTGAAGTTGTTCAAAAACCACCTAAATGTGTATCCTTTCTCAAGAAACACATAATAAATAGGCACATTCAATCGATGGTCATTCAATCAACAACAATAAATACATAGTTGTACAAGTAGAGAAATCCGACGGCTCAATTATATAAAAACATAACAAGCATTTATCCTACAAAAGGTTCCATCAAAACCCTAGATAAAAAAATAGCTATTAATAATAGTATGTAATACTACAATACTAATATTCATAACCAACAATGAAAAATAGGAAGAGGAAGGAAAAGCTCGTAGAAGAATTCCCCGCCTTGCTCCTATTGTGTCTCTGCCTCCTTAGGTCGAATTTTGTGTCAAAAGTATGTCCCCAGTCCTCAAAATACTATTTTCCATGTATATATACCAAGTAGGGTCGGGCCCAAATAATTATACCTTCTCCTATGCGAAAAATAACAATTTTGCACGTCTGGACGCTCGCGGTCCGGGTGCGGTATTTGGAAAGTCTACTGTTTCATTCATTTTTCATCCTGTTCCGTTCGAAATTTGGAACAATGTAAAACATGAAAGTTTTAGAACTTTGAGTTAGATTTCCAATCATATATTATTTATCCCAAATGGAGTTCGGAGAAAAAGGTTATGTCCATTTTACTAGACAGTGCGTAATATGCCTACTCGAGTCTTCGTTTGTTCTTAACTATCAAATTTGACCCCTGAACACGATCCCGGATTATTTTTCACGACCTGAATTTACCCTCCGAACGGTCTCGTGACGGCACCTACTCTTTACGACTAGGTAAGCCTATATTGCGAAAAAATAAGATAAATAGTAACAAAACAGTAAAGATGAAGTAATCCTATAAAATTTAGCCGCTTTGCATCTACATCTTTTACTTTCCCAACACCCGGAATGTCACAAATCACAAGCTTTATATGACTATAGCTCTATACAATGGAACAAATAAAATGTTTATATGTATATCTCTTAAGTCTATAGTAGAGTAGATGGGGACACGTGGGATTCTGCGAACGCTGAAGAATTACCTCGCGGTCTCCTAACAGCTGCTATAGTACTCCTAACCAAAACGCTGTGTACTGGTACCTGGATCTGCACATGGGGAAAACATGCGCAGGAAAGTGCGTGTGTACTCCACATTCGGTACTCCGTAAGTGGCAAGCCTAACCCCAGTCAAGTAGTGACGAGGTTAGGTTAAGGCTCTACTGAGTTTGAAAATAAGATAGTTAAGTTTGAACAGTGCCATATAAATAGCTAAAATAATCAAAATTTAAAGGAAAACTGAAAGAAATAATAAAGAAAAGCCCTCGGCTCAGCACAACATATATCTCAACAGCAAATATGCAATGATGTACAGCGGGAAAGCTCTCGGATCTCAGTCCGTAGTCCCAATTTAAATATGCTATGCAGTACAGGGGGAAACCTCCCGGATCTCAATCCGTAGTCCCAATTTAAATATGCAATGCAGTACAGTGGGAAAGCTCCCGGACCTCGGTCTGTAGTCCCAATTTAAATATGCTATGCAGTATAGGGGGAAAGCTCCCAAATCTTAGTCCGTAGTCACAATTTAAATATGCAATGCAGTACAGGAGGAAAGCTCCCGGATCTCGTTTCGTAGTCCCAATTTAAATATGAGATGCAGAATCCTATCAGATACGGCTTAATTAAACGATTTAAGAAACAATAGGCAATAATAAGGTAAAACTACCTAAGCATGGAACAAATAGTAGCAAGTACGGGGAATACAAGTGATAACAGGTTGGCATTCTCATTCCTATGCTAACTAACCAGCTATAACATGAAGCAGTAATATAGGAATGAAATGAGTTATGTCATGGAAAGAAAAGCGGGAATTTAGCAACCATGACCCGTGTACGCACTTCTCACCTTACGTACATGGCGTCCACATAGTAAAATCAGTATAAAAATGCCTAAGAGAAATCTCCAATACAGAGTTAGGCAAGACACTTACCTTGACCGCGCTAATCAACTCAATACCACACTCTTGCCACGTGTATCCGACTCCGGGTGGCCCAAATCTATTCAATTCGATTGCATAATGTAAATATCACTTCAAGGGAACAAAATAGCTAATTATTTCTATCTAATACGCGAAATTAGGAAATTCGCCCAAAAAGTTCTTCGGGCCCACATCTCAGAATCGGGTAAAAAATATATTTTCCGGACACTCGTTCACTCATGAG
The DNA here is from genome assembly GCA_005239495.1 of Nicotiana undulata. Taxonomy (NCBI): domain Eukaryota; kingdom Viridiplantae; phylum Streptophyta; class Magnoliopsida; order Solanales; family Solanaceae; genus Nicotiana; species Nicotiana undulata. Next base: position 38,566 of record ML291759.1, read on the forward strand.
TCTAACCATATAAGAATCTCCCAAATGGGAGGTCAAACACCCAATCAAAACTCAATAATTTGGTCTATGAAGTTCTTCCAAGAATTTCGAAATTAGAGGTGGGATTTAAGATTGGAATCATGGAAATTGATCTAAATGGATAAAAATTACTTACCCAAGTTAACCAGCTGCAAATGCCTCCAAAAATCGCCTCTCCCGAGCTCTCAAAATAAAAAATGGTGAAAATAACATAAACCGTCGGAATTGGGTTTTTAAAAGACTGGCCAGACATTTCTTCTATGCGATCGCGAACGTATAGTCGCGATCGCGGAGAGCATTCATCCACGCGCCTAAAATCCTTCATCGCGATCGCAATTACATGCCTGCGATCGCAGACCTTCACGACCCAAAGCTACGCGATCGCGGTTGGGGCCACGCGACCGAATAGAAGAAATATTGGAACTTCCCTAGACCACTGATACACTATGCGACCGTGATCCAGGTCATGTGACCTCAAAGATCAAGATTCCAACACTCTACGATCGTGGACCTCTTCTTGCGATCGCAGAGAACAAATGGCAGGATCTCCCATTTTACCTTACGCGATCGCAGGTGAACCCTTGCGATGGCAGAGAGCAAGATACTGCTGTTGAAAAACCAGAAAAACCAGCTAAGTCTATTAGGCCAAAAATGCCTGTTTAAACACCCGAAACACACCCAAGGCCTCCAGGACCTCAACCAAAACTACCATTCGACCCTAATACCTCATTCAAACTTGGTCGAGCCTTAAAACACATCTCATAACAGAAAAATCATCAAATATGCATAGATTCAAGCCTAAGAACTTATGAAATTTCTAGAATCCACATCTGATGCTGAATCACGTCTAAACTCGTCTGAATGACCTAAAATTTTGCATACATGTCATAAATGACATTACGGACTTGCTGGCCATTTCAGAATTCCATTCCGAGTCCGATATCAAATTTTCACCTATCGACCGAAATCGCCGAAATTCTAACATTCGCCAGTTCAAGCCTAAATCCACAACCGACCTCAAAAACATATTTAGAACATGCTCCTAACCCCGAAATCACCCAACGGAGTTAACAGAGTCGACAGAATTCTATTCCGGATCCGTCTTTACACAGTTCAAGCTACAGCCTGATTTCAAAAGCTAAAATCCACATTTAAGGAATATGTGTCCAAAATCACTCTGAATTTCACCACTCATCACTTCGTCAAGTTTCAATAGCATAAATAGATATGGGAGAAGCAGTTATTAGGGGATCGGGGCGCTAACTCTCAAAACGACCGACCATGTCGTTACATTCTCCCCCTCTTAAGAAAATCGTTCGTCCTCGAACGAGTATAGAAACATACCTGAAGCTGTGAAATGATGAGAGTACTGACTCCGCATATCCTGCTCGGTCTCCCAAGTCGCCTCCTCGACCGGATGACCCCTCCACTGAACCTTGACTGAGGCAATATTTTTCGACCTGAGCTTTCTGACCTGCCTGGCCAATATAGACACAGGCTCCTCAACATATGATAGATCCTTGTCCAACTAGACTGAGCTGAAATCCAAAACATGAGTCGGATCACCGTGATACTTCCGGAGCATGGAAACGTGGAATACCGGATGAACTTCTGTTAGGTTGGGAGGCAAAGCCAACTCATAAGAAACCTCCCCAACCCGCTGCAACACCTCAAAAGGTCCAATGAACCTCGGACGCAACTTACCCTTCTTCCCGAATCTCATGATGCCCTTCATAGGCGATATCCGAAGCAAAACCTGATCCCCAACCATAAATGCCAAGTCACGAACCTTCCGGTCCGCATAACTCTTCTTCCTGGACTGAGCTGTGCGAAGTCTCTCCTGGAACACCTTCACCTTGTTCAGGGTATCCTGAACCAAGTTTGTACCCAACAATTGGGCCTCGCCCGGCTCAAACCATCCTATTGGAGACCTGCACCGCCTACCATACAAAGCCTCATACGGCGCTATATGAATGATGGACTGGTAGTTGTTATTATAAGCAAACTCTACAAGAGGAAAGTATCGATCCCATGACCCTCCAAAATCCATCACACAGGCACGGAGCATATCCTCGAGAATCTGAATTGTGCGCTCAGACTGCCCGTTCGTCTGGGGTGAAATGTTGTGCTGAGATCTATCTGGGTACCCAACTCACAATGCAAGGCTCTCAGAAAGTGCGAGGTGAACTGAGGACCTCGATCTGATATAATGGACACCAGCACACCGTGCAACCGGACTATTTCCCGAATGTAGATCTGGGCCAACCTCTCAAAAGTATAAGTAGTCAACACTGGAATGAAATGGTTGATTTGGTCAGCCGGTCCACAATCACGCAAATAACATCATGCTTTCTTACGGTCCGAGGAAGTCCAACCACAAAGTCCATGGTGATCTGCTCCCACTTCCACTCTGGAAGCTTAATCTGCTGAAGTAATCCTCCCGGTCTCTGATGCTCACATTTGACTTGCTGAAACTTGAGACACTTGGCTACAAACTCTGTTATATCCTTCTTCATCCTTCGCCACCAATAGTGTTGTCTCAGATCCTAGTACATCTTCGCGGTACCTGGATGGATGGAATACCGCGAGCTATGGGCCTTCTCAAGCATCAACTCCCGAGGTCCATCTACATTGGGCACACAAATCCGGCCTTGCATCCTCATCACACCATCATCACCTATGGTCACATCCCTGGCATCACCCTGCCGAACTCATTCCTGAAGAGCCCGAAGGTTGGTATAATCATATTGGCGCTCCGAAATGTGGTCATAAAGAGAAGATCGAGCAACAACACAAGAAAATACCCGACAAGGCTCCGAAAGATCCAACATCACGAATTGATTGGATAAGGATTGAACATCCAAGTCTAATGGCCTCTCAGTTGCACGAAGATATGCAAAACTTCCCAAACTCTCCGCCCAGCGACTCAAGGCGTCGGCCACCACATTGGCCTTCCCCGGGTGGTATAATATAGTGATGTCATAATACTTGAGTAACTCCAACCTCCTGCGCTGACGCAAATTGAGATCCTTCTGCCTGAATATGTGCTGCAAACTCCGGTGATCCGTGAATATCTCACATGGAACACCACACAAATAGTGATGCCATATCTTCAGGGCGTGAACAATCACTGCCAACTCGAGATCATGCACAATGTAGTTTTTATCATGCACCTTCAACTATCTGTACGCGTAGGCAATCACCCTACCGTCGTGCATCAACACCGCTCCCAGTCCGATCCTCGAAATATCATAATAGACTGTATAGGACCCTGAACTTGTGGGTAATACTAACACTGGTGCTGTAGTTAGGGCTATCTTGAGCTTCTAAAAGCTCTCCTTGCACTTCTCGGTCCATATAAAAGTTTCACCCTTCTAGGTCAGCCTGGTCATGGGCGCTGAAATGGATGAAAATCCCTCCACAAAATGGCGATAATACCCAGCCAAACCGAGGAAACTGCGAATCTCGATAGCTGAAGACGGTCTAGGCCAACTCTGCACCGCCTCTACCTTCTTCGGGTCTACCTTGATCCCATCCGAAAGATACCACATGGACTAAGAATGCCATAGAATCAAGCCTAAATCCACACTTAGAAAATTTGGCACACAACTTCTTCGCTCTCAATGTCTGAAGTACGGTCCTCAAATGCTGCTCATAGTCCTCCTGGGACCGAGAATATACCAGAATGTCATCAATGAACACGATGACGAAAGTATCAAGATAAGTCTGAAATAAGTTGTGCATCAGGTGCATGAAGGGTGTTGGGGCATTGGTCAACCCAAATGACATAACAAGGAACTCATAGTGGCCGTATCTGGTCCTGAAGGCAGTCTTCAGGATATCCGGCTCCCGAATCTTCAACTGATGATAACCCAAACGCAGATAAATCTTGGAGAACACCCTAGCACCCTGTAACTGGTCAAATAAATCATCAATGCAGGGCAATGGGTACCTGTTCTTCACTTTTACCTTATTTAGTAGCAGGTAGTCAATACACATACGCATCGAACCATCCTTTTTCATCACAAATAACACCGGAGCACCCCAAGGTGATACACCGGGCCTGATGAAACCTTTGTCAAGCAACTCCTTCAACTCCTTCAATTGAGGAGGAGCCATGCGATAGGGAGGAATGGAAATGGGGTGAGCGCCCGACAACTAGTCAATGCCAAAATCAATGTCTCTATCGAGCGACATACCCGGAAGATCAGATGGAAAAACATCAGGATAGTCCCTAACAATGGGGACAGACTCATATGTAGGGGTCTCAGCACTAACACCTCTCGCATAAGCCAAATACGCATCACACCCCTTTTCAACCATCCGCTGAGCCTTAAGAAAAGAAATGACTCGACAGGGAGTGTACTCTAAGGAACCTCTCCACTCTAACCTCGGTACTCCTGGCATAGCCAGCGTCACGGTCTTAGCGTGACAATCAAGAATATCATAGTAGGGAGACAACCAGTCCATACCCAATATAACATCAAAATCTACCATACAAAGTAATAATAAATCAACCCTGATCTCAAAACCGCTGATAACTATCAAACATGACCGATATACGCGGTCCACAACAAGAGAATCTACCACAGGAGTATAAACATAAATGGGAGAACTCAAAGAATCCCGAGATATCCCCAGATGCGAAGCAAAATAAGAAGACACATACGATTATGTAGAGCCTGGGTCAAATAATACCGATGCATCCCTATGACAAACAGGAATAATACCTGTAATGACTGTATCTGAAGCAATGGCCTCTGAACGGGCTGGAAGAGCATAATATCGGGCCTGGCCTCCCCTTCTAGGGCGACCTCTACCTCCCCGACCTCCACCTCGAGCTACCTGAGGTGGTGGGGTAGTAGCTGGGGCTGGAAGAATTGCTGGAGGACCCGGTGGAAGACGTGGAACCTGATAAGTCTGAGGTGGTGCACCCCTCCTAGCTCTGGGGCAATCTCTGATTACATGACGAGGGTCACCACACCCAAAACAACCCTTCGGAGGACGTGGTGGCTAATACTGACTTTGAACTGACCTGCTGGATTGGCCGGTGATAGCACCTCGAGCAGGAGGCACATGAGATACTGGTGGTGCATAATAAGGCTCTTGAGGTCTAGAAGGAGTTGGAACACCACTGGCTGCTGGGAGAGCTGAATGAACGGGGCGACTCGCAAAACCCCTACCATAGCGTGCTGCTGGTGCACGAGGTCCTGAAAAATGACAAGTCTCTCGAGACCTCTTGGCCTCTCTCTCCTCCCTGTCCTAGGCTAACATAGTCTCAATCCTCCAAGCAATACTCACGGCCTACTGGTAAGGGATATCTGTCTCCAGCTCTCTGGCCATGCCGATCCGAATACTGGGGTGGAGCCCCTCAATAAAACGTCAAACGCTCTCTATGACAGTGGTAACCAAAGCTGGTGCATGACGAGCCAAATCGTTGTAACGGACTGCATACTCCGACACAGTCATAGTACCCTGGCGTAGCTGCTCAAGCTCTACACGCCAGGCATCCCTGAGGCTCCGAGGGACAAACTCAAGTTGGAACATCTCTAAGAACTGAGCCCAAGTAAGTGAAGCTGCCTCGTCCGGACTACTAAGCTCAAAATAACGCCACCACTGATAAGATGCTCCCCTCGGCTGGAAAGTAGTGAAAGAAACCCCACTCGTCTCTACAATACCCATAGTGCGGAGAAGGCGATGACACCCCTCAAGAAAACCCAAGGCGTCATCTGAAGCTAGTCCTCTAAACTTAGGTGGGTGGTACTTCTTGTACCTCTCAAGTCGGAGTTGCTCTGCCTCAGCAACTGCTATCCTAGTCTCATGCTGAGCTGGAGTTGTTGGGCGCATAGGAATATACTCTGGAACCTGCCCAATATGAACCCTCTGCTCAGGAGTACGGGCTACAGGAGTCTCTGTCCCTCCCCGTCTTGGGATGTAGTTGGGGCTATCGGAAGTAGTCCCGCCTGAGAGAGAGTACTGAAGGCACTCAAAAACTGAGCCAATGTCTCCTGGAGGGCTGGAGTAATAGTAAGGCCCTCCTGTGCCCATAATACTGTGGTTGCTGGGGGATCCTTTGCCTCTGCTCTCGCAAGTGCTCGGGCTGCACCGCGTGCTCATCCTCTGCCCCGGCCCTTGCCTCTGATGGCTCTGACTGGGGGCTCTAGTGCCTGGTCATCAGTACGTCCGGTATGAGTACGAACCATCTGTAAGAAAGAATAGAATAGAGTGTAAGAATTTTGATGACAGTAACTGGCACAACAGGAAATTCCAAAGAATATGATTTTTCCTAAAAGTTACATAGCCTCTCGAAGATAGATACGGACGTCTCCGCACCGATTCACGAGACTCTAATAAATCGGCTTGTGACTTGTGACTTGTGACTCCTATGAACCTAAACGCTCTGATACCAACTTGTCACGACCCGAATTTACCCTCCGAACGGTCTCGTGACGGCACCTAGTCTCTACGACTAGGTAAGCATATATTGTGGAAAAATAAGAAAAATAGTAACAAAATAGTAAAGATGAAGTAATACTATAAAATTTAGCCGCTCGGCATCTACATCTTTTACTTTCCCAAAACTTGGAATGTCACAAATCACAAGCTTTATATGACTATAGATCTATACAACGGAACAAAGAAAATGTGTATATGTATGTCTCCTAAGTCTGTAATAGAGTAGATGGGGACACGTGGGATTCTGCGGACGCTGCAGAATTACCTCGCGGTCTCCTTACAGCTGTTGTAGTACTCCTAGCCAAAACGTTCTGTACTGGTACCTAGATCTGCATATGGTGAAAACACGCGTAGGAAAGGGCGTGAGTACTCCACATTCGGTACTCCGTAAGTGCCAATACTAACCCCGGTCTTACGAAATTCCATTCCGGGTCCGATATCAAAATTTCACTTATCGGCCGAAATCGCCGAAATTCTAACTTTCGCCAATTCAAGCCTAAATCCACAACCGACCTCGAAAACATATTCCGAACACGCTCCTAACCCCGGAATCACCTAATGGAGCTAATGGAGGCGACAAAATTCTATTCTCGATCCATCTTCGCACAGTTCTAGCTACGACCTAATTTCAAAAGCTAAAATCCACATTTAAGGACAATGTGTCCAAAATCACTCTGAATTTCACCACTCAACACTCCGACAAGTTTCAATAACATAAATAGATATGGGAGAAGCAGTTATTAGGGGATCAAGGCGCTAACTCTCAAAACGACCGACCGGGTCGTTACATAATTCTTTGGGCTTTTAATCAGACTTCAAAGCTCCAAATCACTTAAATTCATTCCATAACATCTATATAGCCCGACCGGGTGTTAAAGTCTTGATATTATTAATTAGGTTAGTTTATTATAGTTGTATTTATAATTTGTAATTAGTAATTGTGTTTGGTTAGATTTGGGCCATTTGGAGTCGGATAATCGAGGAAAAGGCATTTTTACTGATTGATTTGAGCTTGGTTCGAAGTAAGTGGCTTACCTAACCTTGTGTGGGGGAAATCCCCTTAGCATTTGGTACTGTTGTGATAATTCTGTGATATGTGAGCACCGTGAACGTAATATGATGAGTGTGTACACGAGCTAATTATTGTAAAATCTGGTGTTTAACTGAGTAGTAGCGGGTTACACCTTAATTGAGTTATACTAGCAAGTGCAGTAAAATTCTTTAGCCTAGTTTCGCATGTCTACGTGTCTTAAAATGCTTATTTGGAATTTGTGCAACATGTTTAGTTGAATTCCTGCCTTTCCTTGAATTGTATAAACCTTAACTGTTGAATTCTTGTTCTGAATTGTTTTCTCCGCCTATTTGAGCTATGTGTTTTCTTTTGGGGCTTCGAGGCGGTACCTCGGAAGATCTCCCATCATATTTACTTTTGGGACTACGAGGTGGTACCTCGGAAGATCCCCCTGCAAATTTACTTTTGAGACTACGAGGCGGTACCTCGGGAAATTTCCTAGCATATTTACTTTTGGGACTACGAGACGGTATCTCAGGAGCTTCCCTATTGAGTATTTACTTTTTGAACTACGAGACGGTATCTCGGGAGTATCTTTGTTGTTATCTCATTGTGATGTGTTGTTATTCTCTATGAATTCTTTCCGTTAAATTCACCGTCTTTCTTCATTTTATTATATCATATGCCTTATTATTGTATCCCAGTAGGGACTGGACCTGACCTCATCACTACTCTACCGATGTTAGGCTTGGAACTTACTAGGTACCGTTGTGGTGTACTCATGCTACTCTTCTGCACATGTTTTGTGTGCAGATCCAGGTGCTCATTATCAACCACGTCATCAGTGAGCAGTAATAGTTTGGAGACATCAAGGTATATTTGTCTCATCCGCAGACCTCGGAGTCTGCCCTCTATTCTTCCCTATGTCTATTACCTTCTGTATTTATTTTATTATACTCCGGTGTATAGAGATAATACTTCCTTCTGTAGCATGTAACGTATGATGTTCCGGGTTTTGGGAAGACTGAGTATCTCTAGAGTATTGGTTATTGTACATGTCGAGTGTCATTGTTACCATTTATTTAGTTATCTACCGCAGTTAGCTGTTAAGTTTTACTTGCATTTTTGTTATTTTCCGCAATTTGTTAGGCTTACCTAGTCGTAGAGATTAGGTGTCATCACGACGTATTACGGAGGGAGTTTGGGTCGTGACATGGAGGATGAATTTTTGTTGCGTTTAATATAAATTTGCCATTGGATTTTCTCTACTTGTTCAACTACGTGATTATTGTGGTTGATTGAAGGGTCCTCATTCGGCTATGCCTATTTAGTGTGTATTACTTGGAAAAGGGTACATATTTAGGTAGTTGTTGAATAACATCACTCCTAACGTATATGAGGGATCAATAAAGAGGTTTTAAAAGTGAGATTAGGAAAAACGAAACCTTGGTGTTTACCTCGAAAAATATAAGTAACAATTAAATTTGATTTGTAGTTTTAAATATACGTGATCTATTCTGATACTAGTGAATAAGCAAATAATATTAAGTATAAGTGAGAAGAATTTATGAACCAAACCAGTGTTGTTAGTGCAATAGGGACCTCGAGCTTGATATTCTCGGAGGCCTCGAGGTGGGTCAAGGATAATGAAACAAGAACAATAACGTATGAGCAATAAAGTTGAAGAACAATTCTAAGCACAACAAACGAGAAAAGTAAGATAGAATATTCTTTTGCTAGTAGTGAGATGATGTTTGCAAATGATTGGGGTCCCCTTTATATAGGAAGGGAAACCCCTAATATGGTACATTTCTATTCAGGGTAAAGGATTCTATTGGTACAACTGTATAACAACCTAGTACGTATTTCTACTAATTCGTACAAATCTTATCCCACAATTTACGCCATGATCTTCGTGCCTTTGAGAAATTCCCGCTCTTTGTTGAGTATCATCAAAATGCTACTATCTCGAGGTAGACCGTTCCAGGCCTCCGATTCGTTCCCTCAAGGTACGCAATTTCCAGCCAGCCTCGACTCCAACTTATAGTTGCCCGAACTCGATCCTAAGGTAGCAGTTAGATCCTCGAAATTGGGCTCTCCGGTTTTGACCGTATACAGATAGTCCCCGCGTTTCTTAGAATGAAATGACAAGAAACGATTTGAATTTTTGAATTTCCGCAGTCGCTGATTGTGACATCATTCCCATGACGTAAGTGTTGAAGTGACAGAAGCGTCTCGTTGGTTCTCTTCTAAAAAACAGTAAGTGCACGTCAGAGCCGGTCGGCCATCAGTGTCAATGAACAGTCACCCACTTTCTCTATATATACTTGTATGCATTTCTCATTGAGAACTTTTGCTTTGTTAAACCTTTTTCCCTCCCTAAGTCCCTTTTTCGCCACTAGTTCCTCTACCGTATCAGCTTAGAAACCTCCACGATTTACTTATTTCATCCTTCTTCTTCTAAAAACTGATGGCGAAAACTTCCAAGTCAGTTCCTCAGAAAGAAGGAACCACCTCTTCTACTTCCCGTCCGGCCGATGGTAAATCGTCGGCGCTTCATGAAATTATACCGAGAAATTGTTCCTTAAAAAGGACTTTACAGTCGAGAACCCTCCTGACGTCCCCGGCCATCGTGAGCATGCATCGATATAAATAAGCTCAATTACAAAAAAACACATTGATGCTGTGAGAAGAGAGTGTAGATGGAAAGAGAAGGTCGTGTTGCAAATACCTTCTCGTGAGGAGGAAATCACAACCTACGTAGAGGGGTTCCTAAGTGTGTACACATACACCTTTACGTTGGGCTCCCTCGATCCGCTCGTGCTTTAATTCTGCCGAAGATATTAAGTCACCCTGGGTAGAATTCATTCGTCCTTTTGGCGGATAGTAATAATGATGAGGTTCTTTGTTGAGAAGGTTGGGCTCGAATTTATCCTTAGCCACCTCATCCGCTTATATCGACCTCAACTTTTTCGAGGTCTGATCAAACTTCAACTAACGACCAAGTTTCGAAGTTGGACATAGCACCTCGGGTGATCTCCCCAAGGTCGTGACAGCAGGTCATTCCCAGTCGCTTACGACCTACCCCGAGAATGCTATTAGGGATGCACAGAACCTGAAGACGGCCGAGTTAGGCAGAGTCCCTAGTGAAGACGACACCTTCTAGGGTAGCTCCATCGTGGTCGATGAAGCTGACCTAGCGGATGTAAGCTCAATCTTCGAAGAGGCCCAATGCCTTTGCTCGATTGTAAGTTTTTAGTGGTGTTGCAATTTCTCCAATGTTATACTTTCTTCTTTTGTTTAAGCGATCATTCCGCTATTTTCTGCAGGCCTTCAATAAATTCAAGGCCAAACTGCTTCATTGTGAAGCCGAGTTGCATAAATCTTCGAACAAAGAGAAAACCCTTAGGCTTCTCTGTGACAAAAACAAGGAAGAACTGAAGCATCTTCAGTCGGAGTTGACCAAAGCTCGTGAATACGAGGATGATTTAGAGAAGCATGTAACCTCTGTTCTGAAAATGTATGGGCTTCCTATCCCGTCTTCTTAGCTTAATACTTCAATATCTCAGCTGCACCAAAAGGTTGAGATGCTGGAGAGCCTTCGTGGGGAGGACGATCAAGTCAACTTTGAGTGTAATAAATGGAAAGCAAAGATGGACACCCTGGTTGCGGCTAAAGATGATGCACTGGCGAAAGTATCTACCCTCGAGATTCAACTTTGGAATGCTCAAGAGAGCAGTTTGGTTCAAGCTGGCAGAATAGTCGAGCTCGAGGTTGGTCTTGCAAAGCCCGAGGCCTATGTTGTGGAAGCCCATGACAAAGTCAGAGAGATACAAATCAAGGCTGACAAGACGGTGGCCATATATTTGAAAGATGTTGCCAATGCTTAGATGGAGTTGGGGGGGATGTCAACCGGGAGAAAAGAAGCAATGATTATGCCAGGTGCCGATCCCGGAGGGAGACTCCTGAGGAGGTCCATGCCAGGGGCTTCGGTCTCTCCGGGGAGATAAGGCAAGCTAAGGCAGATGAGGCTGATGCCAAACTTGTCCTTACCTATGACAATGATGATGACGTCGAAGATGGCCAGGATTGTTCCGGTGATGAAGACGAGGAGGTTGAAAAAGAGACTACTCCAGGAGAAGAGGATGGTCCCGAGGGAGTGACAAGTCTGGGGAAAGTCGTTGGCCTGGGGGGGATGCCCTCCTGGTGTAGATAGAATTATTTTCTACCATTTTGTAATCTTTTTGTTTTGTATAACTCCTTTGTAATACCTTTTGTATATCTATAAAGAAAGGAGTTTCCTCGATCGTTTTTCTTAGCCTTCATTTTTCTTCAAAGTTTGTTCGATTTTTGATGCTATAACTTTTGAGGATTGGTCCATATTCGGGGTAAAGGGAACCTTTAGGTTTTGTTTTTTTATCAACGATCGGTAATAGGTTACCTTGTATGGTTCAATCTTCGTGTTGAGCTTTTAGATTTGTTTGACGCTAGCTTAGGGTGAAGGGACTTTTGAGTCCGAGCTAGGTAAGGTCTCGAGCACAATGTACTTCGGCCTTTAATCTCTTTAAATGTTGGCCCTTAGGCTTTTAAATATCGTCCCTTAGGCTCTTTAGGTTGGCCATTAAGCTCTTTTAGGTTGTCCCTTTTCAGCCTCTAAAGTGGCTATAATTCTTCCCTCATTCCGGCTAAAAGACTTAGTAAAAAATTTGATATGTTTTGGCATGTGTCTTTTGTACTCGTTGGATTTTTCGAAGGTTCGATCGATTGGAACCTTGTTGTGTAATGATAATTGAATACATCTTGAGGTTTTTATGAGGGTTGATATTATCGAAGCCTATGAATTATTCGACGGCTGGTTTTATCAAAGCCCTTTATCATTTGCTTTTGCCGAGGGTAGCTTGATTTAACCGGTTTTTCAAAGTATTTGAAGGCCTTTAGTTTTTTGGCGGAAGTTGGACGTCTCTGAGCCGCATGATTTTGGCCGAAGCCTTTTTATATGACCGTAGTCTTTTCTATGATTGTAGCCTTTTGTATGGCCGTAGCCTTTAGTATGGTCATAGCCTTTAGTCCCCGAGTATGATGTCCTTAGCCTTTATATCAAGGGGATGCCTCTTTGAGGTCTTATAAGTTTGAGTATGCCTCTTTGAGGTCTTATTAGTTCGAGTTTTTGATGACTCGATATGTTGACTATCAATGACAGTGCCCGAGTATTCGGGATGCATTCGATTCTTGAGTCGTTTCTTGTAGAATTATAAGTGTGAAGTTCATATAATAGTAGACTTCTTTTGAGGCACAAAGTGTTTTAATATAATAACAGTGCTTCTTCGAATAATTGATACATACGTACATGTTTTTACGTTGGGGTCTCGACGACTCTACATGGACACGGTTCATTTGACAGTTTGGCCTATTACATCGTTTTCCTATCGAGTCCCTCTCGACATGAATTTTTTTCTTCGAAAATGCAACCTCCGAGGGTGATGCCCCCCAATATTCGAGGTTGATTGAAAAGAAGCCTTGAATACTTGTTGAAATTTCCTTAGGTAGCATATAAGTGTTTCCTCGTAAAAACCTTGCCGATAAAACCCATTTGGGATAAAACCCGATATAAGAAAAAAGAGTGCAACGCATGCTTTAAAACCCAAGGTCTTCGAGCTGGAGTGTGCTTCGATGTTTCCTGCAAGTAGTTAGTTTTAAATACAAATGCAAAAGGGAAGAAGGTCATACCTTAGAAATAATAGCGTTGGAGAAATTATATATTCTAATTGTTTGGTAATTTCTCGCCTTCCATTGTGCTAAGTTTGTAGGATACTTTCCCTATGACTCCGAGGACACGGTATGGTTCTTCCCAATTGGGGACTAGTTTCCCTTTGTTTGGGTCTCGAGTATTGAGGGTGACTTTCCTTAGAACTAAGTCCCCGACTCCGAAATACCAAAGGTTCGTCCTTCTATTGTAATACCTCTCGATCCTTTGCTTTTGTGCGGCCATTCGAACTAATGCGGCTTCATGTTTTTAACCTAGTAGCTCGAGAGAACTGTTCATGACCACGTGGTTTGAGTCCTCGGTGGTATGCTAAAAACTTACGCTAGGTTCCCCGACCTCGTCCGGGATCAATGCTTCGGACTTGTACACAAAATAAATGGGGTTTCCCCTGTGCTTGACTTCAACGTCGTTCGATATGCCCACAACACCTCGGGCAATACTTCTTTCCATTTCCCCTTTCTATCATCTAACCTTTTCTTTAAGTTTTGAATGATGGTTTTCTTTGTGGACTCAGTCTGGCCATTTTCGCTTGGGTGATAGGGCATTTATAGAATCCTTTTGATTTTATTGTCCTCGGGGAATTTGGTCTCTTTGTTGTCGATGAACTATTTCCCATTGTCGCATACTATTTCAGTCGGTATCCCGAATCGACATATGATGTGGTCCCATATGAAGTCGATGACCTTTTTTCTCTTATTTTCTCGAAGGCTTGCGCTTTCGCCCATTTTGAGAAGTAGTCGTTGGTAGGGGGCCGACAACGTCCATCCCTCATTTCATGAATGGCCACGGGAATAGGACCGAATGGAGTTGTTCGCGTGGCTGATGGATCATCGGTGCGAACCTTTGGCATTTATCACACCTTTGGACGAACTCCTTAGTATCTTTTTCCATGCTATCCCAGTAGTACCCCGCTCTGATCACCTTGCGAACCAAAGAGTCGGCACCAGAATAGTTCCCACAAGTACCTTCATGTATTTATCGTAGTACATAATCGGTGTCCCCTGGTCCCAAGCACACTACCAGTGGTACGTCAAAGGTTCTTCTATATAATGCTCCATTTTCATCAAGTGAAAATCGGGGTGCTTTGGCTCAAAGGTCTCTCGACTCTTTTGGGTCCGAGGGGGTTTCCCATGTTTCAAGTATTCGACATACATATTCCTCCAATCCCACGTCAAACTTGTTGAATTAATTTCCGCATGGCCTTCTTCGACCACCGACTTCGACAATTGGATGACAGTCCCCGGGACAATATCATCTTCTTCAATCGATGACCCCATATATGCAATTGCATCGGTCTCTCTATTCTATTCTCGAGGTACATGAACCAATGTCCATTCCTTCAAGCGATGCAATGTCACTTGAAGTTTATCTAATACCTTTGCATTCTATCCTTTTGAACCTCGAAGCTCCCGTTTACTTGGTTTACTACCAAAAACGAGTCACACTTGTCCTCAATGACCTCTACTCCCAGGCTCTTGGCTAGTTCGAGACCTGCAATCATGGCCTCATACTCAGCCTCATACTCGGCCTCATTGTTAGTCAATTTAGAAGTTCTGATAGATTGCCTAATCATATTGCCCGTAGACGGTTTTAAAACAATGCCGAGCCCCGACCCTTTCACATTCGAAGCACCGTCAGTGAAGAGGGACCATACCCCCGATGATGTACCCATTTTAGCAAGAGTTCCTTTTCTACTTCAGGTACGAGGACAGGCTTAAAATTGGCCACGAAGTCTGCCAAAATTTGAGACTTGATAGCCGTTCGGGGTTGATATTTGATACCATACCATCTGAGTTTGATGGCCCATTTGGCCAATCGGCCCAATAATTTGGGCTTATGCAAGATATTTCAAAGTGGATATGTAGTCAATACACATATGGGATGACATTGAAAATATGGCTTTAACTTCCTAGATGTGCTTATTAATGCAAGAGCCAACTTTTCTAAATGCGGGTACCTAGTTTCAGCATCTCCTAGGGTCCGACTTACATAATAGACCGGAAATTGTGTACCTTGTTCTTCTCGAACCAACACTCCACTTACCGCTACCTCGGACACGGCTAAATACAAGTAGATATTTTCATCCTCCTTTGGAGTATGAAGCAAGGGTGGGCTCGAGAGATACCGTTTTAATTGTTCTAAGGCTTGTTGACACTCCGGAGTCCATGTGAAGTTGTTCTTCTTCTTGAGTAGGGAAAAGAAATGATGACTCCGATATAATGACCTCGAGATACATTGGTATAGGGTAGCTATCTGTTCGGTTAGCCGTTGTACGGCTTTCACATTGTTTATAATGGTGATTTCCTCGATGGCTTTGATTTTATTGGGGTTGATCTCGATCCCCCTGTTCGACACCATGAAACCTAAGAACTTGCCCGAGCCAGCTCCAAAGGCACATTTATCGGGGTTGAGTTTCATGTTGTACTTTCGTAAGATATCGAACGTCGCTTGCTAATGAGTTAAATGTTCCTCTGTGCGCAGGGACTTAACTAGCATGTTATCAATGTAAACTTCCATAGATTTTCCTATCTCATGTTCGAACATTTTATTAACTAGGCGTTGATATGTAGCTCCTGCATTTTTTAGCCCGAAAGGGCATTACATTATAGCAATACGTTCCATACTTCGTGAAAAATGAAGTCTTTTCCTGGTCCTCCAGGTTCATTCGAATTTGATTTTACCCGGAGTAGGCATCGAGAAAGGTAAGGATCTCATGGCCGGCTGTAGCATCAATCAAATGATCGATGTTGGGAAGTGGGAAAGAATCTTTATGGCATGATTTGTTCAAATCTTGGTAGTCTACACACATTCTAAGTTTGATTCCCTTTATAAGGACTACCACTACGTTAGCTAGCAACTCGGGATATTTTACTTCCCTCATGGATCCTATCATGAGAAGTTTGGTTACCTCGTCTTTGATGAATGCATGATTTACCTCAAACTGGGGCCTCTTTTTTTACTTCACCCATTTAAATCTAAGATCGACGCTTAGTCAATGGGTGATTATCTCCAATGGAATCCCTGTCATATCTAAGTGGGACCAAGCATATCAATCAATGTTATTGATAAGGAATTGAATGAGTCTCTTCCTGAGTTCGGGGGTTAATCCCATCCCCAGGTATACCTTTTCGTTCCAGCAGGTACTCGATCAATATCACCTGCACAAGTTCCTCGACCTCGTTGTGACTCCTCGGGAGCGACGAAGGCTCGAGGGGTAAGGAAATCTTCTTCTTTGTCCTCGACCAACTGATCCTCGATCACATGTTCCTCGGGCTTAGCCGAGGACATAAGCTGAGATTGCTATTTGGCTACCTGTTTGTCCTTGACGCTCGACTTTTCCGATGTTGATGGCGTCGATACTGGTGCCAAGTCATGGACTACAAACATCTCCTTAGTTGCATGATGCTCTCCATATACCGTTTTCACGCCACCTTTTGTTGGGAACTTCATCATTTGATGAAGGGTCGATGCCACTGCCCTCATGCTGTGTATCCACGACTTTCCTAGCAAAGCATTATATCTCATGTCCCCTTCGATGACATGAAACTTTATGTCGTGTATGGTTCCGGCCAAGTTGACTGGGAGGATGATTTTCCCCTTCGTTGTTTCACTTGCCATGTTGAAGCCATTCAAGACTCAAGATGCAGGTATGATTTGGTCAAGCAGCCCGAGCTGCTCAACGAGCCTCGATCTGATTATATTTGCCGAGCTACTGAGATCCACGAGAACACATTTAACTTAAACTTTATTTAAAAGGATAGAAATTACTAGTGCATATTTGTGTGGTTGTGATAAGCCCTCGGTGTCTTCCTTGTTGAATGTGAGGGTGTCCTCGGGCATGTAGTCCCGAGTCCGCTTTTCCCTTGTGATTGATACTTTGGTATGTTTGAATATGGGTCCCTATGGGACGTCGACTCTGTCGATAATCATGTGAATAACATGTTGAGGCTCCTATGGTTCGTTCTTCCTGTTGGCGTCTCTTTCCTTGAAGTGGTATTTGGCCCTGTCGCTGAGAAATTCTTGAAGGTGCCCTTCGTTGAACAATCGGTCTACCTCCTCTCTCAGTTGCATGCAGTCCTCGGTTTTGTGCCCACGAGTACCATGATACTTGCACATCAAGTTGGGGTTCCCCTGAGAAGGATCAGGCTGTACGTGCTTAGGCCATCTGGTATCTCTAATTTTACCAATGACTGAGACGATACCCGAGTCATCGACACTAAAGTTGTATTCAGATAATCGAGGTGCATCCACCGGTCCTGAGTGCCTATCGAACCTGGTCTTACTCATGAGTCCCCAGGAATTTTTACCTCGATCTGCTCTTTGGTCATTCCGAGGTATGTTACGCCTCGAAGTGTTCCTTCGGTCTTCGGCGTATGGATGATATATTTCCTTGTTCGAGCTTGGCTCTCTGTCTGCATCTCTCGACTCCTTTTCTATTAATTTGCTTGGATAAACCGAGCCCGAGGGGGCTCCCAACTGGTCATCTTCGACCCTAATCTTCGACTGGTATTTGTTATGTACATCCTCCTAAGTCACAGCAGGATACTCGATCAAGTTCTGCTTCAACTGCCTCGAAGATATCTAACTCCGTTCGTTTAGCCCCTGAGTGAAAGCTTGTACAGCTCAATCATTGGAGACTGATGGTAACTCCATTCGTTCCAACTGGAACCGGGATACAAATTCCCTCAACATCTCATTCTCCCTTTGCTTGATTTTGAATACGTATGACTTCCTTGTTGCAACCTTTATGGCACCAGCATGTTCCTTTACAAACGAATCTGCCAACATGGTAAATGAATCGATAGAGTTCGGTGGCAAGTTATGGTACCAAATCATGGCCCCTTTGAACAGGTTTTTCCCAAACATTTTTAACAAAACAGACTCGGTCTAATCATCTTCCAAGTCATTTCCTTTTATACCACAAGTATATGTGGTGATGTGCTCGTTGGGATCGGTGGTCCCGTTGCATTTCGAGATGTATGGCATCCAAAACTTCTTCGTGATAGGCTTCGGGGCCGCACTCAGAGGGAAAGTTTTTTGTACAAACTTCTTTAAATCTAGTCCTTTCAAAACGGTATTTGGTCGACCCTCGAGTTGTACGTTTCCACGTTCTTATCGTTGTCCTCGGTCCGTTTTTCTCCCGACTCGATACTCTTTGTGAGTTCTTCGAGCATTCTCATGACGGTAGGGTCAAATCTCGACCCATTGTTGCTTGACCTCTCCGGGGATGGTTCTGCACAATGAGTAATTTCCTGTCCTGCCACGCTCGGAGTCTTTTGCTGACTTTGCAACCAAGCGATAGCAACCTGTTGTGCTTGCAACATTTCAAAAATCACTTGTAGACTGACTTCTCTTTCTCCTCAAACTTGTGTCCTTTGGGCATCGGGATGGTCCTCTCTACATACACTGCCTTCAACATCAGTGCCCAAGTCGACGTTCAAAGCAATGTGTGAACCAATGTCGACTAGGTTAGGTGTTGGTGCTACCCCAGGGTTGAGCGGTGGCACACCGTTCCCGGAAGTTGTTGCATTATTTTCTCCATGGAATTCGAGGCCGTCGTTACCATGTACTGGTGCGTTTGCTGAGTTCGACATATTTTAGCCTGAAATCAAAGAATCTTTGCCAAGAAAAGTGTGAAGGATAACGTGTGTTATCAGAAAATTAGCACTGAAATAATCACTATTATCTTTAGCCCCACGGTGGGTGCAAAACAGTTTACCTCGAAAAATACGCGTAACAATTAAATTTGATTTGTGGTTTTAAAGGTATGTGATCTATTCCAATACTAGTGAGTAAGCAAGTAATATTAAGTATAAGTGAGAAGAATTGATGAACCCAACCAATGTTGCTAGTGCAATAGGGACCTTAAGCTCGATATTCTCGGAGGTCTAGAGGTGGGTCAAGGATAATGAAACAAGAACAATAAAATAAGAGCAATAAAGTTGAAGAACAATTCTGAGCACAACAAACGAGAAAAGTAAGATAGAATATTCTTTTGCCAGTAGTGAGATGATGCTTACAAATGATTGGGGTCCCCTTTATATATGAGGGGAAAACCCTAACATAGTATATTTCTATTTAGGGTAAAGAATTCTATTGGTAAAGTTGTATAACAACCTAGTACATATTTGTTCTAATTTGTACAAATCTTATCCCACAATTTACGTCATGATCTTCGTGCCTTTGAGAAATTCTCGCTCTTTCTTGAGTATCATCGAAATAGTACTATCTCGAGGTAGACCGTGCTAGGCCTCCGATTCGTTCCCTCGAGCTACGCACTTTCCAGCTCGACCCCCACTTCGAGTTGCCTAAACTCGATCCTGAGGTAGTAGTTAGATCCTCAAAATTGGGCTCTCCGATTTCGACCGTATACACTTGATGCGATCTTAGTGAGCGGTAAACTAGTGCCCGCTAGCGTAGTTCGGAAGAATATGTTTAGTAAATTGTTGTAATTTCTCAGAAAGGAATTACGACACCTAAAGTGCGCACGGTCGTTAAAGAGTATCTAGGCAAATTTATAGGAGACGTAACAAGGAGGATTCTGATAAGAGGGATAATCGTAACTCTAGACCTTTCCAATCTTGTCTACCATATTTTCTTTGTTAGGAATAAAATTACAGCCTTTTAGTTACCCTGTTTTTAGTTAGTAAACACTCAACTCATTATCCAATACTTCTGAAAGTTGATTACTTGAATTCTTGCGAAACTAGCAGTTAGGATTAGTAGGTTAATTCTCCGTGGGATTCGACTCCGGACTTGTAAATCGGGTTTTATTTGCAACGACCGCTTTATCCTTTTTAGGACTAGAATTGAGAATGATCTCGACCAGTACTATTATTGTAGAAGAAGTACTAAATACCTGATTTCTAAAATCTATATTATGAACTTTGAGTATCAAAAATTAATAAAGACAATCAATCTGATACATAAAAGATAAAAACAAGGTACCCTTAAACTATTTAAAATAGGATAACATTTCATCTTTGGTACAAATATGCCTTCATCGTTAGTGAATTAGCTCAAGCTGTCCTCTCCACACGCCGTGTAGCTAAAATTACCCTTCCTAGTTCCTACTAACTGTTGCTCAAAAGTTTGCCTATAAACTATTCGAAATAGGACAACTTTTCCTCAAACTAGTGTTCGGCATCAGTTGTATTCATCAAGTTGGTGTTGCCATATATTTCAGAATGTAATGTCAATTTGGCACTAGAAACTAAAATAATAAAAGGTATTTTCTTGCTATAAGACCTTGCCCTCTGCCTAACATGGATAATTCAAGAAATGTCTGGGTAAAATGAACTTCTATATTTAGATAGTTGACGTGCATTTATGAAGACTTTTGGATTCAATCATTGATCTTCATTGCCAAAACAAGGAAGCAATTATGAATGATTTTAACTGAAACTGGGAAAGGGGAATGAAGGACCCTTATAATTTAATTTTTCAGTTTTCTTTTTTGCTTTTTCGAATAAATTTTTACACATTTAATTCATTTAAAATCAATTCAGTTAAGTGTTTATGAAAATTTCATTTGACAACTTAAAAATAACATAAATAGTATGTTAATCCATCTAGTCCTAGTATTAATATTTGAAAATATTAATAGTAAAGATTAATTGGCTAATTTATCGTTATTTGTTCCTTAGTCTCTCCACTACATTAATTAATCTCTTTTCAACAAATGCTTACGCTATTTAATGCTAGTAGTAAACTTAGAAGATCTTTTTTTGCTTGATTTTCTAAACAAAAAATTCGAAACAATAATATTTGACAAATATGAGAATTAAAATATAATTGGAGGAAGTAAAATTGAAACAAATTATGCTGAGGAGTAAAATTAAATAATAGTGATGGTGGAGGCAAACAAAACCTGGCAAGATGTTTGGAAAAGAAGTTGGGGTTGATGGTCTAGCAGCAAATTTAGGGTATTTCACGGTTTGAATTTTTATATTTGTAGACTTCCATGCCACAAACATAATTCCCAATAAAATAGACACGTGTCATGTGCATACTTGTAGAAAACCAATGACCATTGAACTTATCAAAGATGTGTTTTCTTTTGAAAATCATGATCTTGGACCGATAAACCCACGTAAAGCTTTTGACAATTCCAACAGCACCAACTCCTCGTTTCCCGAACGCACTAACTACAGTACTTATATTGTGACAAACGTAATTTGGATAAGGTAAATTTCCCTTTAATAAGTGTTAGCAGTTTCCAAAATTCTTTCTATAATTCCTGGGAATTCATCACCAGCGGTTACCTTCATGACCTTGTTTAAAAATTGATGAAATTGGTTTAAAATATTTAATGTTTTAGAAAATTAGAAAGTACTTATTTATTACATTCTTAATCCAAATTCACCTTTAAATATTTTAATTAGTGAATAGGTGTAACGACTCAGCCGGTCGTTTTGAGAATTTAAGCTCCGTTCGGTGGCGTATGGTCTTGAACAGCTTCACGTTGTGTATATTGACCTGTGTGCGTGGTTAGATTCAGTTACCGGATAATCCGTCGAATTGGGAGAGAATTTTCAAATTTTGAGGCTTAAGTGATGAAAGTTGAACAGCCTCGGAATGAGTTTTGGCTAATGTCAACAGCTTCGTATGATGATTTTGGACTTAGGCGTGCGTCCAGAATTGGATTTGGATCGATGCTCGCGAAGAACGTCTTTGTCTTCATCGATGCTCGCGAAGAACGCTCTCCCGGACCGATGTTGTAGCTTGATTAAACCCCCTCGGAAGAGACGGGGGTTGTACAATCTTATCAAGCGGTCGAGGGTGAGGTTCATCCCCTCGATCCGGTTGGTGAAGTATTGGAGCATATACACGATCCTCCAGGAGGAAGGATATATCTAGCCGAGTGTCACTCGGTACTGAAGGCAAAATTCAAGTATCACCGGGTCTATCGGCGGAAAGGAAGACTCTACAGGACCCAGGGTAAACGGGTATGTGTACATGCTGAGGAATCCATCTTTGTGCCTCACTATACTTTCCTCAACTTCAAGGATTTATATTTATACTGCCTCCTCCCAACGGCAGTCCATTTTTACTCTCTCCACCTTGGTCACCACACTGATGTACCGAGACATGGACTCGCATCGGCCCGGTGAAGAAGGAGGTATATCAATCGTAAAGTCAGAGATGATCTCGAAAGGGCCTGAAGTACATTGCTGAATACTCGGTGGTGTTTTTGGTTTGCCCTTGGACGGGCGTGCAGAAGAAGAGGTGCCCTCTTTTTGGGGTACTGTCTTAGAAGTTTTCGCCATAACTATTGAAGAGTTCTAAGAAATAATACGAAGAAGTAAGCACAGAGATAAGATGAATGCAGGAGATGATGAATCTAGCTCTAAAAACATGAAGGTGTTGTAAAAGTAAGAACTATAAACACCTGAGGTATTTGTCACGCCCCAAAACCGAGGGGTGAGACCGTCGCTCAACCGAGTAGACCCGACTGAGCAAGCATGTTAGGATTCATTCTACCCAAACTAATTTATGAATATATAACAGATAAATTTAATTAATCACGCTTTATAAATATATCGAGAATATTACAATCGTTGTAGATATGATGAAAAACATATTTTTCAAATACCAATATTTCTAGTTTAATTCCAATACCCGACACCACCCACAACCTGTCTACGGAGCCTCTAAAGATAGAAAAGACAAAGTGACTCTGCCGGCGACAAGGCCCCTGCTATACCTCAAAATGTAACAACATAAGCAAAAGAAGTATGACATATTCTATACATAAACCTAGAAAGAAATGGGGCTCACCGAGACTACTGCGGGGAGAAGAAGAAGGCACCGCTACCTGCAATCAGCGCTACCAGCATCAGAGCCACCTACATCCATTAAAAGATGTAGCGCCCCCGGCAAAAGGGACGTTAGTACCATCGAATAGTACTAGTATGTATGAATAAACTTCACTCTAAGTAGAAATAACCAGTACCCAAATAGAAGACAGTCATGGAAATCAAACAATGTTGCATAGAAATACGGAGAAACACAAGTGAGAGTCTCATAGTTTCTTATTCCGATTGCATTCACCCTTATTACTCCTCACCATACCACCCTTATTCCTCCTGTTGCGGCGCGCAATCCGATCCCACGGGACAATCACATTTCACCCTTATTCCTCCTCAACATACCACCATTATTCCTCCTGTTATGGTGCGCAACCCGATCCCACCGGAAAATCACATTTCATCCTTATTCCTCCTCAACATACCACCCTTATTCCTCCTGTTGCGGCGCGCAACCCGATCCCACCAGACATAGTTTATATAAACAACAACAAAGCAACAACCTAATTACAAGAATTTCTACCACCAAGAGTATGAGTTCATAGCAACCGGAGAACCATGTGAAATCAAGGGGCACAATAACCTTTACAAAAACAGTGAGACATGTAATGTACGCCCATTTAACTTAATTAAATCAGTTCACATTTATTTCACATCATTTATTACACAGTCCTTGGCACTTGGATATATTTAATAGTTGAGTTTGTTACCCTTTTCATTCGTTCAGTAGCACTATCCTTCATATCGATAAGTTCCAACGTATGATGAATTTTGCACATAATAGGATAAGCATAAAGAATCATGATTCACAATTTCAAGTAACATGGTAAACAACTAAGACAATCAGATAACAGAATCTTACGCCTCAACACATTAGAACAATCAATTCAAATACGATCAAGCAAGGAACTCATACCAAATGCTCGGACACTAGCGTGATGATTCTACAAAGATTAAATTTAGCCATACATACCTCGAAAAGCTTTTCCTTAAGTTTCTACAATACACCAACACCTCTAGCAATAACAATATATAAGGAGATAGCGGAAATCGATTAATAATTAGGAAGATTACCCATGGTGTAACTCTCTTAGGAATTTCATCAAACACCTAACATGTAAAGTGGACTACAAGGTTTAAAAATGACAATTCCTTCTTCCTAAACCAATTTTAACATGAACTACCCAAATTAGTTCTTTAATATCACATACTACAACTTAGTCCCACATGCATGTCCTATTTCTAACCCCTACAACATATTTGAACCCTTAACCTCTTGCATGAAATTTTTGGAAGTAGGACTTACCTGTATGGAGGACAATCTATGGTTATCTTCCTTGATTGTTTAAGACTTGAGCAAGATTTGGGTGATTATGAAGCTAGCCCCCCTCTTTATCTCTCTATATGCTCTCATATCTCTCTAAAATCAGTAGAAAATGACCCTAAATGAAGCCCCTAAACCTATTGATGAAAATGGGGTCGGGTTATAAAAATAGAAAAAATAAGCCTCCAAAACCGGGCCTGCGGTCGCATAATAGACTGCAGAACAAGAATGTGGGCTGCAGAATGCATCGTGAAACAGGTGCCCAGAACTGGGCAACACTGGCCCATTTTGCGACCAGATTAGCGATCGCAAATCAAAAATGCGGACCACATTTTGATTCTGCGATAGCAGATTCGACACAGGATCGCACTTTTCCAGCCTTTGGTTATTTGAACATAACTTTGTGTAGGAATGTCCAAATGATGAACGGTTTGAAGTGTTGGAAACTAGACTCGAATAACTTTTATTTGATATGTTGTTCATCACATAAATACCGTATATATATTTAGATATGCTTGTTCAAAATGTAGACTAGTGCAAATACCTTTGGAATTTTAGCCTATTATGAAATCTTCTCATTTGGCTTAGACTTATGCTTCTCCTTTGACCCCACATTACTTATTATATGACTTATGAACTTATTTACCACATCCAGTTCATTTACATCACATTTATAGCATATAAAATATTATAATTAGCCTACCTGGCACCCGAAATCTTAAATTGCTTAGCAAAATTTTCCGGGGCCTTACAGTATTTATAGAAGCCATTTGGGAAAAGTTTGAGAAGTTGGAAAGTCCAACTAAAATGGTTCGTGGGCTTCTCGGTAGTCGCATTGACGGCGACCCCTACGTAGGTTTTGAGTCGCATTATTTAATGCTTTGACGAGGCTGATGTCAGGATGGAAGCATCGAAGAGGCAAGAGTTCAAGACCGTTTCTTATCATTTCACTCTAAGAAACGCTGGGACTATCTTTATACGGCTAAAATCGAAGAGACCAATTTTATGACTATTGAGGCTTTCCATTGACCGCCTTTAGGAGGCTCGAGGCACACCCCGAGGATTCCCTATGCTCGACATCGTGGCAGTGCAAATCTATGGCTATCATGGACGAGCCGAAAGCTCCCGAGAGGCATGTGATTACAGTTTACCAGACCTGAAAGAATAGTACAAGTCTGTACCGTGACATTAAATAGTTGTATCAGCTGCGTATATTTGTAATAAATTCTTATGTACTATGTTGGGGTTCCGGCCTCTTATATAAAGAGGACCCTTATCATTTCTCGCACACACAATATTGAATAAAAGAACATTCTCTACTCTCTAACTTAAACATTCTCCACTATCGGCTATTTTGATTTATTTCCTACATTTATTAAACTTCATTTATTACTCATCATTGATCATAAATAGCCGCCATCGAGGCCCTCAGCACTGCTATACCTTCATCAGTCATTTACCATTGTCACCGAGCTTCGACCTCGAAGTCACATCTCGGCCAGCTCGAGACCCCGACCTAGGGCAAGCTGGTTTGCATACCTTAGCTCTCTTTAATTCTCATCTCATTTCCCTTATTCATACTTTGCATCCACTGCTTAAAATATTGTATTAAAATAAATTATATATTTTTATAAGCACAAATCAAATTTAATTGTAACTACTATTTTCAAGGTAAACACATGATTCACCCATAGATTGCCTTGGCTTTCAACCAGCAAAGAATGAGGATTCAAGAGAGTAGGTTAGGATTAAGGGATACATTTAAGGACAATATTACACATAAGACATAAATAAATAGCAACAAATTTGAACCTAGGCAGACATATTCCAATTTTAGTTAACACAATCACATACTAATAACATCAGCTCATAGACATGCTTCACAAAGATAACAAAGACTTCAGATTAAACTAAGTCATATAAAGAAAGCTCATTGATTAATAGTAGGTCAGGAGCACATTAATTAGCAGTATGAACCGATTAAACAATTTAGAAAAGGTATCATAGTGAGCACCAAACCAAACAAATAGATATTTATATGATAAAAATGTAGGAATGAATTGATTTAAAGCCTTTAAAGATCATAGAAAATCATTAAAAGGCTTGTATATGTTTATAAATCAAGTGATGCCCATATGCACTATTTTGAAAGTGTATATATATATATATATATTTGAAAAATATGAGGGAAAAATTGGGTATCAACATATTTCAGAGGATCCCAAGGAGTATCTTTACAGCTGCCATGAGGTGCTTCGAAACATGGGCATATTGGAGACCAATGGGGTCGACTTTGCTGCATTTCAGATGACTGGTTCCGCTAAGAAATGGTGGAGATATTATTTTTTTACCAGACCAGTTGGGTCGCCTGCTCTTACTTCGGACCAGTTCTCCCAGCTCTTCCTAGAGAAGTTTCTCCCTACCACCGTGAGAGAGGAGCACCGCTGTCTGTTCGAGCGTCTCTAGCAGCGCATTATAACTGTTACTCAGTATGAGACCCATTTTTGGATTTGGCCCGTCATACCTTTCTTCTACTTCCCACCTAGGGAGAGAGGGTGGGGAGGTTTATTGACGGACTTGCTCAGCCTATCAGATTACAGATGGCTAAGGAGATTGGGAGTGAGATTTCTTTTCAGGCGGTTACCAATTTCGCCAGGCGAGTCGAGATGGTTCTTGCACAGGGAGGTCAGGGATCTGACAAGAGACCTTTTCATTTCGTTTGGATCAACGACGCCTGATCTGGAGGTAGGGGTACTTTTGGTAGAGGCCATCCTCCCAGGCCATTCCATTCAGCGCTTCAGGCATCCCACAGTTCTTCATGGAGTCGTGGTTCTCATGTGCCTCATTCTGGAATGCTAGCCTACACTGCACCACTAGATCCTATAAGTGCACCTCCTATTCAGAGTTATTATCGTGGTCATCCAGCCCGTTCGGGTCACTCTCAGATTCCACAGCCATAGTACCAGGTTGGATGTTTCGAGTTTGGTCGTTGTGGGCATATCACAAGGACTTGTCTGAGATTATTGGGTGTTCCGCCACAACATCAAGCTTCTCGTGCCATGGTTCCGGCACCAGTTGCTGCACCGCCTACTCAGCCAGCCAGAGTCATAGGTCAGGCAGCCCAAGGTAGGGGCCAGACTGTTAGAGGTGGAGGTTAGGCCGCTAGAGGTGGAGGCTAGACACCAAGAGGCCATCCTAGGGATATGGTTCAGAGTGGTGGGGTCCAACCCTGATGTTACACTTTTCCAGCCAGGCCTGAGGCTGAGTCATCCGATGCGGTTATTACATGTATTATTTCAGTTTGTAGTAGAGATGCTTCAGTTCTAGTTGATATGGGATCTACTTACTCCTATGTGTCATCTTATTTTGTTTCATATTTAGTTGTGCCCCGTGATTCTATGAGTACACATGTATATATCTCCACACATGTGGGGGACGTTAATGTGTTAAATTGTGTTTATTGTTCGTGGGTGGTCACTATTAGGAGTCTTGAGACTAGTGTAGATATTCTAATTCTCGATATGGTTAATCTTGATGTTATATTGAGTATGGATTAGTTGTCACTTTATCACGCAATGTTGGACTATCATGCCAAGACGGTGACCTGAGCCTTGGCGGGGTTGCCTCGATCACAGTGAAGAGGGACTCCTGGCCATTATACCAGCAACGTTATCTCTTTTGTGAAGGATCGGCGTATGGTCGAGATGGGTGTTTAGCTTATTTGGATTGTGTCCGAGATTCTAGTGCAGAGGTTCCTACTATGGATTCCGCGCAAGTTGTTCGTGAGTTTCCAGAGGCATTTCCTGCAGACCTGCCGGGGATGCCACCCGACATGGATATTGCTTTCTGTATTGATTTGTCTCCTGGCACTCAGCCCATTTCCATTCCGCCATACCATATGAACCCGCCATAGTTGAAGGAATTAAAGGAACAGTTGCAGGATTTTCTTGATAAAGGGTTGATTAGACCTGGTGTCTCGACCTGGGGTGCACCGATGTTGTTTTTGAATAAGAATTATGGATCGATGAGGATACACATAGATTACTAGCAGTTGAACAAAGTCACCATCAAGAACAAGTATCCATTACCGATGATTGATGGCTTATTTGATCAGCTTTAGGGTGCCAACGTGTTTTCAAAGATTGATTTGAGATTTAGCTACCATAATTGAGGATTAGGGCATCTAATGCCCTTAGACCGCTTTTCGGACTCAGTATGAGCATTATGAGTTTCTTGTGATTTTATTTGTGTTGACAAATGCCCCGACAACATTCATGGATTTGATGAACCGAGTGTTCAAGCCTTATTTTGACTCCTTTGTGATTGTGTTTATTGACAATATCTTGATCTACTCCTGCAGTCGAGAGGAGAATGAGAAGAAACTTAGATCTATGCTTCAGACTTTGAGAGACACACCGTTATATGCCAAGTTTTCAAAGTGCGAGTTTTGGTTGGATTCAGTCGCTTTCTTGGGGCACGTCATATCAGCAGAAGGTATTCAGGTAAATCTTAAGATGATTAAGGCAGTTCAGAACTGGCCTAGACCCACTTCATCCATGGAGATTTGGAGCTTCTTGGGTTAGGCGGGTTATTACCGTCGATTTGTGAAAGAGTTTTCATCTATTGCAGCCCCACTGACCAGGTTGACCCATAAGGGTGCCCCGTTTAGATGGTCGGACTAGTGTGAGGCGATCTTTCAGAAGCTCAAGATAGCTTTGACTACAATGCCGGTGTTGGTGTTGCCCATAGGCTATTACACGGTATATTGTGATGCTTCCCGTGTTAGGCTCGGTACAGTACTGATGCAGGAGGGCATGGTGATTTCATATGCGTTGCGGAAGGTGAAGTTTTATGAGAAGATTTACCATGCCTATGGTTTAGAGTTGGCAGCCATTGTTCATGCGCTAACGTTTTTGAGGAACTATCTTTATGGCTTGTCGTGTGAGGTTTTTACGGATCATCGGATGCTTTAGTATTTGTTCAAGCAAAAGAATCTCAATTTGAGGTAGAGGAGGTAGTTGGAGCTATTGAAAGACTATGATATCACCATCTTGTACCATCCCGAGAAGGCCAATGCGGTGGCCGACACATTGAGTAGGAAGGCAACGAGTGGGGGCATTCTTGTATTCATTCCAACTAGTGAGAGGCCGCTAAAATCATATATTCAGACTTTGGCCAACTAGTTTGTGAGGTTGGATATTTCAAAACCCAGCCGTGTTCTAGCTTACACAGTCGCTCGGTCTTCTTTGTTTTAGTGTATCAGAGATCGAGAGTATGACGAACCTCCTTTGTTGGTCCTTAGGGACACAGTGCAGAACGGTGGTACAAGGCATATTACTATTGGAGACGAAAGAGTCTTGATGATGCATGGTCGTGTTTGTGTGCCTAATGTGGAAGGACTTCGTGAGTTGATTCTTGAGGAGGTCCACAGTTCCCGGTATTCTATTCATCCAGGCGGTGCAAAGATGTATCATGACTTGCGGCAGCATTATTGGTGGAGGAGGATAAAGAAGGATATAGTTGCCTATGTAGCTCAGTGTCTAAATTGTCAACAAGTCAAGTATGAGCATGAGAGGCCCGGTGGTTTGCTTAAGAAGATAGAGATTCCTGAGTGGAAATGAGAGCATATCACTATGTACTTTGTTGTTGGACACCCATAGACTTAGAGGAAGATTGATGCCGTTTGGGTCATGGTGGACAAGATGACTAAGTCAGCGCATTTCATTCCTGTGGAGGTTACCTATTATTCGTAGAGATTTACAATCCACGCATTTCATTCATGTGGCGCATTTCATTGGCAGAGATTTACATCCACGAGATCGTCCTTCTTCATGGTGTTCTCGTGTCTATCATTTTTGATCGAGGTACGAAGTTTACCTCGCACTCCTGGAAGGCAGTACAGCATGAGTTGGGCATGCGAGTTGAGTTGAGCACAGTGTTTCAACCTCAGATAGATGGGTAGTTTGAGCGCACTATTCAGTTCTTGGAGGATATGCTATGTGCATGTTTAATATAATTCAGAGGATTGTGGGATTCGTTCTTGCCCCTTGCAGAGTTCGGCTACAATAACAGCTACCAATCGAGCATTCAGATAGCTCCTTGTGAGACATTATACGGTAGCCGGTGCCAGTCGCCAGTGGGGTGGTTCGAGCCGAGGGAGTCCTGGTTTTTGGGTACTAATCTAGTACAGGATACCTTGGATAAGGTCAAGATGTTTCTGGATCGATTTCGCACAGATTAGTCCAGGTAGAAGAGTTATGTCAACCGTAGAGTTCGTGATATTGCATTCATGGTCGGGGAGAGGGTGTTGCTTCATGTATCACCTATGAAGGGTGCCATGAGGTTTGGAAGGAAGGGCAAGCTGAGCCCTAGGTATATCAGACCTTTTGAGATTAGAGAGTGGGAGAGGTGGTGTGCAGGACTACGTTGCCTCAGGGGTTATCAACAGTCCATCCAGTGTTCCATGTGTCCATGCTCCGGAAATATCATGATGATCCGTCCCACGTGTTATATTTCAGCTCTGTCCAGTTAGAAAAGTTTTTGACTTATGAGGAGGAGCCGGTGGGTATTCTTGCTAATCATCGCCAAACCTACACCACTATAGAGTAGTGAGGATGGTCGATGTAGTTTTACCCAACAAGGTCGAGATCTATTTCCACAGGGAGTTAACTCATTTGAAGTTAGGTATCTAACTAATATAGATGCGTGTTTTGTTCCTAAATGCACTTCCAAACATGATTGCGATTGATTCTACTTTTAATTCTTTACTTTTGTATGCCAAGAGTAAGCTAAGTGCAATATTTTTTGTGATAGTTTTTCAAGTGTTTAAAAAGCACTAGGGTAGTGACTTCCGCCTAGGTAAATATCTAACGGGTATTGAGAATCTAAGGCAAGCTTGTTTAGATTGGGCTCGTAAGATAATCATCACACACAAGTGCTCACTTTATACCTCTTGGTAGTTTGAGTGACTTTTCCCAATTTGGCTTTCTCAAGTCCAAATGGGTGTTCATGTTATACAAGTGATATTGGCTCAAGTCGGGTATTACTATCTCTAGGTTTATCCCTTTAATTGGGGCTATAAATCTCTTGAGTTCACCCCAATTCTTTGTTAACCTAATTTTCCTAGACTTAGTCCTTATTTCTCAAAAAGAGCCTAAGTCATAAAGGTATGAATCACTGTTTGCAACCACTAATTCTATAAATCTAGCATGAATTAGGCTAAATATCACTAACCCGTGATCAATCAAGCCCAATTATTCAAGATCCATTAAATACCCACACTAGGGTTGGGTCACAACCCTAGATATGGGGTCTAGCTACTCATAATAAAAGCATAAATCAAAGATAAAGATTAGAAATAATCCATAATATTAAAGTAGAAGAGGAAAATCTAAAGTTTTAAGGTAAATCTTGTACAAAATTTCCCAAAAAAGGAAAACCAGTCGTTTCACGTGCTATGCAAAATTCAACTTAACCTAAAATGACAAAAAGGTCTTTTTATACTAAGATGAAATTTCCGAACAAAAATACCCCTGTAGAGGTTTCGCGGCAGCGTAATTCTGACCGAGACCGCACTCTTGCTTTCGTGGTCGCGTAATTTTTATCGCGGTCCGCGTTTCTTCACATCTGCGCTTGGAATGAACCTTGTTTCGCAGACCGCGTACTTTTCACTGTGTCTGTGTACTTTTGACGCGGACTGCCTTTATCATTTATTCTTGAATGGAAAACTCTCTGAACATTAGAGAACGCAGTACGAAGAATTCCAATTGCAACCGCATCCGTAATTTTGCGGCCACTTCTTTCAGACGCGGTCCGCGTTGATATTTTTGCTCAAAACCACATCTCTGATTCTCCCACTCGCGGGCCGCGAGTTAATGTCCTCCTTAGCGTTGATACTCACGCGACCACACTTTTATGTCGCGGTCCGCGTTCTATACCTCTTGGCACAGTCTTGGTTTTTTTCAAGTTTGACTCCTTTATAAGTTGAATATTGCTTCGTTGGCTCATTCTGAACAAACCCAGAAGGCAAGAACATTAAGTTAGTATCTGGGAATACCTTCACGCATTTTTGGCTCAAAACCTAAGTGAAAGCAAGCAAATAATAGGCTAAAATCCCTACTTATAAACTCCCCCAAACTTAAGCATTTGCTTGTCCCAAGAAAATAGGGTAATTCCCACCTCGACAGGAAAAAGAAAAGGATATTTCAGCTGGTCTAAGGTGACTCCATCAAGCATCAATGTAAAGACCCGTAAAGTCCTAAACCAAAACGACGCCCGATTAGATCCCTATGTCGTTGTATCTTTAGAAATTCTTCGCGGCGAGCTTTCTTGCTGCGGTTTGCACTTTTAGGATTGGAAATTACCCTGAGGACTTGGAGAAACATTTTCGTGAAAGAATGCAGATCCTCGGTCCACTATGCGGTCGCATATCAGGTATTCGGACCGCATAATGGCCGCATAGCTAGACAACCTGCTGTCCATTTTGAGGGCAACTGTGCGGCCCAAAATGTGATTGCATTTTGTGTATGCGGGCCACATAGTTCGTCGCATATTTGCCTTCGAGTTTTTGCGGAGGGAGTTATGCGGTGCACTATGATATTGCATAACAGGTATGCGAACCACATAGTTGTCGCATACCTTGGTAGTTTCCTCTTTCTTTTCCGCCCAGTTATGCGGCAGGTTTGCGGACCGCATAACCGAACGCATTTCGGACCGCAAACCAGCGTGGGGGACACCCATTTTCTAATTTTTAAAATCCGACCCCCAGACTTATATAACACCCATCCCTCATCTTTTAGCCATTTTTCTGATAATTTAGAGTGAGAAGAGAGCAGGTTCTAGAGAGAGAAGGCCCCAACTCCCTCCAATTGATCCTCCATCACCACTCAAGCTTGGAATTAATCAAGAAGGACAACAATTTCTTCCCTCCAAGAGGTAAGCTTCTACCCCACCAACCTTAATTTGCATGTAATAAAGTAACCCTAATCTAGTAAAGGGAAATAGGTTAGAGTAATCCTTAACTAAAAATGGGACCATGCAATCTCGATGAGCACCTAATGTTTGATACAATGCTCAAGTAAGCTCAAGCCGTGATCATTATTCCTAATTATGGGTTCAATTGTGCTACATTGTGAATTAGATTGAAGGTGCTAAAAAGGGACCGGTGGATTGTGGTAGAAATTAAGGAAAAACCCCAAATAAAGGTATGTATGGCTAACTCTAATCTTCATAGAATAAAACCGTTGGTGCTAAAATATACGGTTTGATTTCCTTTGTTGATTCTCTAAAGAGTAAATGGGTTCCATGTGTTAAGTGAAGTAATTCTTGCTTTCATGCTATTCTATGTTACTACCATCTCGTTATGCTATTTGAAAGTATGAATTGTGATCACCATGTTCTTTCTTTTGCTATGTGTACGACTCCTCTCATGTGATGATTTTAGTTAATGTGAAAGGTGAGTTTATGATATGGTTGAAGAGAGGAATGTAACGTAAAGGGGTCAAATATGCCCAAGTGCCAAGAACTATATAATCAATGAGGAGAAGAGATGTGAACTAAAGGATTAACTTAATGTGGTATGTCCCATAGTGATGATATCTTAGCCAATCAGGCCGAGATCGGACTCCAAGCTGTACACATGGTGGTAATCGCATCGAGATTATGATATTGGTAATGTCTCACTATTTCAAGTGAGACGGCTTAGCCGGTCGGGCCGAGACCGGACTTCGTGTGATAACGTCACGGTGGTGATTATGAAACTATTATGCTGTTATATCTCACTTGGGATGGCCTAGTCGGTCGGGCAGAGACCGGACTCCGTGTGATAATGACACGTTGGTATATTAAAAATTGTGGAACTTGTCTTTAAGGAACTACTATCTAAAAGATAGCAAAACGGGATAAGAAACCATGGTGACTCTTGTTGTGTTTTCCCCTACTTCTGTGGATTGTTATTTGATGTCTCTAATTGTATTATTACATATTTTATTCTTATTCTATCTAGAGTAGAGTTTGTTCATACATACTAGTACTATTCAATGGTAGTAACATCCTTTTTGCCGGGGGCGCTACATCGTCTTATGGATGTAGGTTGCTCTGTAGCTGGTAGCACCGAGCGTCGATAGTGGTTCCCTCTCCTCCTCCTTTCAGCAGTTCTGGTGAGCCCCATCTCTTTCCAAGGCCGTGTGTAGACATATATTGTTCTCTTTTGTACATGTTGTTCTATTTTGAGGTATAGCCAGGGCCTTGTCACAGGCAGGACTATGTTCATCTTCCGTACTTTTAGAGGCTCCGTAGACACTCATGTGGGTCATGTATGTTTTGGGTAGTGGTTGGGTTAACTCATAATTGTATCCCCATCTCTTAAATATTGTAATTAGTATGTATGTTTTTGGGAGACCCAAATGTTGGTATCGGTACATAAGAAAGAAAGGGTTAGTATCATTAATGTATGATTTTGATTTGTCACATGCTAACTCAGCAAGCAACATTGTGCCATAATCTCGGGAAGTAAATGAGTCGGATAGGAAAGGCTAACCAGGCTTGCTTAACTGGGTTCACTCGGTTAAGCGCCGTCGTGTCCCCTAGGGTTGGGGCGTGACAAACTTGGTATCAGAGCGTAAGGTTTTAATGTGTCCTAGGATGTCTCGGAGTCGTGTCTAGTAGAGCCTTTCTTATCGGTGTGTTGTCGACCACATCTATAATTAGGGTGATGCTTGGGGATTTAGGAATACTACCCTTAATTGTTATTCTGTATCGTGCGATGGAGTGAAATGTGAGGTTGTCTCTCTCTAACTCGTGCATTGTTTTAACTTTCAGTAAATGGCACCCAGGAAGAAAGTGTGACTCGGCCAACAGGCGAATGCCACTCCAAGGGTGGCCATGAACTCCCAATTGAATGATACGATTGAGAATAATTCCCCGACTATGAATCTGCCTGACTCCTCCGCTCCAGACCGGACCATCCCAGTTCCTACTCCAGTAGAGGGTGCCTTAATCCCTCTTGCTGACATCCCTGATCCTCCTCCAGCCCCAACATCCGGTCCCAGTATTTCTGACGGGGATCTTAGGGGAGCTATCCAGATGCTGACTCTGTTGGTGGCTTCTCAAGCCTAGAGGTCAAATGTTTCCCCCACATCCTCTAGCGGGCAAGGAGATTCTTCCGATTCCAGGGTTAACAGGTTCCTTCAGGTAGCCACTCCAGAGTTCAAAGGTACTGATCCCGAGGCCGACCCTCAGGATTTCATTGATAAGATGCACAAGACCCTCTGAGTTATGCGTGCTACTAAAACGGAGGGAGTAGAGTTGGCCTCCTATCGTCTGAAAGGGGCGGCATATTCTTGGTTTGAGATATGGGAGGATTCCCGTGAGGAGGGGAGCCCTCTGGCGAGGTGGAGTTTGCAGATGCCTTTATAGACCATTTCTTGCCCGCCGAGAATAGGGCAGCTCATGCTTCAGAGTTTGAGGTTCTCAAACAAGGTAGTAGGAGTGTGTGGGAGTTCCATATGGAGTTTGTGCGCCAGCCCAAGTATGTTGTTCATATGTTGCCGACTATGGAGGCTAGGGTTCGTCGGTTTGTGAAAGTCCTTGGTCCCTTGGTTATCAATGAAGCTGCCACAGCTGCTCTACATTCTGACATGCATTATGGGAAGATTATGGGATTCGCCCAGGCTATAGAGGATCGAAAGTTGAAGCTAGGGATGGATCGAGAAGGTGGTAGTAGGGCCCGGTCTGCGGCAATCTTGGGGGTTCATTCGGAGGTGGGAGACCAGTTCCTCGGGAAGGGTCATCAGGGTCATCTCAGTCGTATGTTCAGTCTTCAGCCAGTGCCCCACCATCAGGGCATCATAATCAGCAGGGAGGCCGCTTTGGACCCAGTTCAGGTAGCAGGAGGTTCCACTAGTAGGGTCGATCCGGAGGGAGATTCCAGCAGCAGCAGAGGGCCCCATGCCCTAGGTGTGTGAAGTTTCATACAAGGCCCTGTTACATGGACATGCAGTATGTTACGTTTGTGGGATGCGAGGAAATATTTAGAGGGACTGTTGTGCATCCAGCCAGGGCACAGGTAGGGGCACCGCCCAGCTATCCGGTTCTTCAGTTGCTACATCCTCAGCACGCCCTCCAGCCCGAGGCCCTCCAGCACCAGCAGAGCGTGGTACAGCTAGGGGTGGTGCACGGGGTTCGGGAGGACCCGGCCGGTTCTATGCCCTCAGTGGTCGGCTTGATTAGAATAAAATGAGATTGGGAGCCAGAGAAGATGAAGATGAATAGTATTTTGTGCGGTGAAACTTTAGGGTTCGAAAAGTGTAAATGGATTAAGGACCCTCTATTTATACTTAAAAGATGTGGACCCACCTCCTTACCTGGGTGTGGTCGTGAAATTCCATCATGGTCCCCGCTTGTTACCTTTATGAAGGACTTCTTCAATCTCCTTGGCGCGGTCCGCGAAAAACTGGGCGCGTCCGCAAAAGTCACCGCGGTCCGCCAAATTGTGAACATGGCCGCGAACTCAACTTAAGAGAGTTGGTATTTTGATCATTTCAAGTACGGATCCGCAGACAAAAAGGTGTGGCCGCGAAAAGCTCACGCGAATCGCAAAATTTTGGGCGCGGTCCGCGAACTTCCCACACTTAGCCAAATTTTTCTTGTTAAAGTCCTGCACTAGACAACCAATTCCTACACAAAATTCACAACCAGTTAGTCCAAGACATTGCCTAATCTAAGAAGAAAATCAAAACAAAAGAAAAATACATGGGTTGCCTCCCAATAAGCGTCTGATTTAATGTCGCGGCATGACACATGTTACCATCAACATTTGAAATTGATCAAGGCCATCATGTGGCTGTCATCAAACTTGCCAAGGTAGTGCTTCACTCGGTGCCCATTAACTCTAAAGATTTCACCATTTTTGTTTTTCAAATCAAGAGAACCTGTCACGCCCCAAGACAGAGGGACGAGACCGGCGCCTAGCCGAGTGACCCGGTCAAGCAAGCCTGATTAGCCTTTCCTACCTGACTCGTTTCTCCCTCGTGTCTATAGCATAAATTATTTATAGGAGTTAGCAAGAGATAATTCAAAAGCATATATTCATAACATTAAGTCCATTTTCCTCTTTCACCATTACCAATATTAGATCTTTCAAAACATACATACTAATTGAAATATTCGCGATACGGAATCACGATTACGATTACATCCAACAACTACCTAAAATATTTATACACAACCCACATAAGTGTCTACAGAGCCTCCAAGAGTATGGAGAAAAGAACTTAGACCTACCGGCGACAAGGCCCCGACTATACCTCAAAAAGGGACATGTACAAAGGAGATCAACATGTAACTACACACTACCCCGGGAGGAAATGGGGCTCACTAGAACTGCTGAAGGGAGGAGGAGAAAGCACCACTATCGTCGATCGGCGCTACTTGCTACAGAACCACCTACATCCATTTAAAAGATGTAGCGCCCCCGGCAAAAGGGACGTTAGTACCATTGAATAGTACTAGTATGTATGAACAAACTCTACTCTAGACAGGATAAACATCAATAGGCAATGATACAAATAGAGACATCATATAACAATTCACTAAGGTAAGGGAAAACACCAACAAGAGTCATCATGTTTCTTATCCCGTTTTCCATCTTTTGGTTAATATTCTTTTAAGTCCAAGTATTAGTATTATTACTAAACCACTGTGTCGTTGTCACACGAAGTCCGGTCTCGGCCCGGCCGGTTAAGCCATCCTAGGCGAGGCACCAACAACATCATAACTCATATCATCACCGTGGCATTTTCACACGTAGTCCGGTATCTCACCGGCTTGGCCATCTCAACTGAAACAGTGAGGCAATAATCAATATCATATCTCAATCCGAATGTATCCATGTATACGGCATGAAGTCCGATCCCGGCCCGATCGGCTAGGCCATCTCACCCTAGGACATTACCCATCATTTCTTTGATCTTTTAGTTCACGTTTATCATTTCAATTTCTTGATTCACATCTCATATCATTTAACTCTTGTGATTCATATTTCATATCATTTGAATCCTTTGATTCACATTCATATCATTTCAATCCTTTGATTCATATTTCATATAATTTCAATCCTTTGATTCATATTTCATATCAATTCGATCTTTCACATCTACCACAACCATCACATAAGAGGATTTGCACAAATAGTAAAAGAAGGAGCATAATGACCACAAGTCATACCCTTAAATAGCATAATGATATGGGAGTAACATAGAACGGTATAGAAGCAAGAATTTCCCAACTTGACACATAGGGAACATAAATTCCATAGAGAATCAAACAAGAGAGTCATACCCGGAAAGTGAACACTAATAGGTTTATCCTATGAAGATTAGAGTTAGCCATACATACCTCGATTTGGGATTTTTCCTTAATTTCTACAACAATCACCGTACCTTCTAGCACCTTCAATCTAGTTCACAATGTGGTACAATTGAACTTAGAATTAAGAATAATGATCATGTCTTGAACTCACTTGAGCGTTTTGTCAAACACTAGGTGTTCCTTTAGATTAAGTGGCCTCTTTTTAGTGAAAGATTACTCTAACCCATTTCCATTTACTAGATTATGACTAGTTCGTTACATGCATGCAAGATTCCTATCCCCATCTTCATGAACTCACCTAACCATGTTTCATTTTAACAAAAATCTAGAAATTAAGGTTGATGGGGTAGAAGCTTACCTCTTGTAGTGAAGAAATGGTGTCCTACTCGATCAATTCAGGCCTGAGCAGTGACAGAGGATCAAATTGATGAAGTTGGGACCCTCTCTCACTAGAACCCACTCTCTCCTCTTTCTATTTTATCATAAAATAGTTAAAACTATGAGGGATGGGTGTATATTAGGCTGGGGGTCGGGTTATAAAATTCAGAAATTAGAATCCCCGATGCAGGATTGCGGTCCGGAATGCGATCGAATTCCAGTTATGCAGTCCGCAAACCTGTCGCATTATTGGCCTTCAGCTGGGCCAAAAGGAAAAGGAATCTGCTCGGGTATGCAGCAATTATGCGGTCCACATAACTGTTATGCGATCGCATAGTGTGCCGCATAACTCCCTCAGCAAAAACTCAAGTGCAATTACGCGACATCTATGAGGCCCGCATACATGATATGCGATCGCATATTAGGCCGCGTAGCTGTCCTAAAAATGGACAGCAATTGTCCAAATATGCGACCACTATGCGGTCCGCATACTTGATGTGCGATCGCATAGTGGACCGCAGATCCAAACCAACTTGCAAAAATCCTATCCACAAGTCCGGGGGTGTTTTTCACTCCAAAAAGGTCCTATTTAAGAATTTCTATAGTTATATCAACATGGGCATCTGTCCGGGCATCGTTTTTAGTAAAAACTTCTACGGGTCTTTACAGAACCAAACGGAGTTACATGCACCACTTCAATAGGGCCACTCCATTTTGACTTGAGCTTTCCCGGAAACAGTCATAACAAAGAGTTGAATAGAATAACCAATTCACCCTCCATGAACTCTTTGTTCCAGACATATTTGTCATTTAAATACTTCATCTTGTCCTTATGCAAGGACGATCTGGAAGAAGCATGAAACCAGAACTCATCAAGTTCATTTAGTTGCTCTACCCGGAGATTGGCAGCTACACCCTTTTCAAGGTTTAACTTCTTCAGCGCCCACATGGCCTTGTGCTATAATTCAACCGGAAGATGGCATGCTTTCCCAAATACAAACCAGTATGAAGACATATCAATTGGATTCTTGTACACAGTTCTATAATCCCACAAGCATCGTCAAGTTTCCTTGACCAATCAGTCCGGTTTGCATTGACAATTTTGGATAATATGCTCTTTATCTCCCTGTTTGAGACCTCAACTTGTCCACTATCCTGGGTGTGATAAGGGGTTGACACCTTATGATTGAAACCATACTTGGAAAGTAAAGTGTTGAAGGCCTTGTTGCAAAATTAAGAACCCTCATCACCAAAGATAGTCCTCGAGGTGCCGAACCTTGTGAAGATATTGTTCTATAAGAAAGCCACCACACTCCGTGCCTCGTTGTTGGGCAAAGCCACAACTTCAACCCATTTGGAAACATAATCAACAACAACCAGAATATAAGTGTTCCAACATGAACTCACAAATTGCTCCATGAAGTCGATCCCCCGTCAAAAATATCAATATCAAGAATAGTTGTGAAAGGCATTTCATCCTTCTTGGAAATTCCACCAGCTCTTTGGCACCCATCACACCTCCTAAAAGGCTCACTAACATCTTTGTACAAGGTAGGATAATAAAATCCATAGCTAAGAACCTTTGTAGCAGTTCTCGCCCCACCAAGATGACCACCGTAGGGCGAGGAATGGCAAGCATCAAGAATACTCATTTTCTCCTTTTCCAGAACACATCTCCGGATCACACCATCATTGCAAATCTTGAAAATATATGGCTTGTCCCAATAATAATCCAAGTTGTACCATTTGAGCTTCTTCCTTTGGTTAGAAGACAGCTCACTCGGGACAATGCCAGTCACAAGAAAGTTAGCCACATTAGCGAACCAAGGCATACAATTCAATGACACGGAGAGGAGTTGTTCACCCGCTAACGAATCATTAATTTCGAGGCCATCATGGGGCCTCCCCTTCTCTTCTAAGCGGAACAAGTGGTCTGCCACCATATTCTCACTCCTTTTCGATCAATGATTTCAAGGTCAAACTCTTGAAGTAGAAGAACCTATCTCATCAACCTAGGCTTAGAGTCATTTTTGGTCATCAAGTAATGAAGTGCCGCGTGATCGGTGTCCACAATCACTATGGCACCCATGAGATATGGCCTGAACTTTTCCATGGCGAAGAAAATGGCTAATAATTCTTTCTCGGTCATTGTATAATTGACTTAGGCGTCATTCATCATTTTACTTGCATAATAGACCAGATGAATTATTTTGTTGATCCTTTGCCCCAAAACCGCTCCTACCGCAACGTCACTAGCATCACACATGAGCTCAAATGGTAATCTCCAACTGGGTGTGGTAATAATGGGAGTGGTAGTCAATCTATACTTGAGAAGCTCAAAAGCATTCATGCAATCATTAGTGAACACAAACTTTGCATCCTTTTCCCACACTTGCACAAGGGGTTCACCACTTTTGGGAAATCCTTGATGAACCTTCGGTGACCAAGAAAACACATAACTCCCCTGACGTAAGTAGGAGGAGGGATTTTTTAAATCACTTCAATTTCATTTTGTCCGTTTCAATACTATTCTTTGAGATCTTATGGCTGAGGACAATGCACTCCTCGACCATAAAGTGGCATATTTCCCAATTAAGCACTAGGTTGGTCTCTTCACATCGAGCCAACACTTTGTCAAGATTTCCAAGCATTCTTCAAATGAGTCCCCCACAACACTAAAATCATCCATGAACACTTAGAGGAGGTCCGCCACCATATCCATAAATATTGCCATCATACACCGTTGAAAGGTAGTCGGTGCATTACATAAACAAAACGACATCTGTGAGAATGAAAATTTGCCATACGGACAGGTGAAAGTGGTTTTCTCTTTGTCTTCCAGTACAATGAGAATCTGGTTGTACCCGTAGTATCCAACCAAAAAGAAATAATAGGCACGCCTGGCATGTCTATCTAACATTTGGTCAAGAAATAGCAATGGAAAGTGGTCTTTGCGTGTCACTTTGTTCGGCTTTCTGTAATCCATGCATACCCTCCATCCAGTGACAGTTCTAGTGGGGATCAGCTCATTTTTTTTTCATTTTTGATCACAGTCATACCCCTTTCATTGGAACACGTTGTACCGGCGAAGTATGAACTATCCGAAATGGGGTTCACTACACCTGCATCTAGCCACTTGATAATTTCCTTCTTGACCACCTCTTGCATGGCCTCATTCAACCTCCTTTGATATTCCACGGAGGGTTTAGCATCATCCTCTAGTACACTTTTGTGCATGCAAAAGGCGGTACTTATACCCTAAATGTCAGCCAAAATCCATCCAATTTCCTCTTTCCTTCTTTGAAACACCGCAAGGGTGGAGTCTACCTGCACGTTAGTTAAGCACGAAGAAAGAAAAACACGTAATGTGGAACAAAGGCCTAAGAACTCATACCTGAGTTGTGAAGGTAAAGGCTTCAACTCCAATGTTGGTGGCTCCTCGATTAAGGGCTTTGTTGGTGAAGTCTTCTGGTTTTCAAGGTCCAAGGAAAGTTTGCGGGGTCCATATGGGATCCCTTTCCTTGCAAAACATTTTCACATTAAACCAAACCTTCCTTATCATCATCCTCATGGTTTAACAACACAGCTTCCACAAGGTCTTCCAAATTGATCATAACACTCGTGTCATCAACTATCACGTCCGTCACAAGACCCACAAAATAGCAAACTTTATTTCCATTAGGTTGCCTCATTGATTTGCACACATGGAACACAACATTTTAATCGCCCACCCGGAAGGTGAGCTCCCCTGCTTCCACATCAACCAATGCCTTTCCCGTTGCTAGGAAAGGTCTCCCCAATATGATAGGCACCTCATAATCAACTTCGCAGTCGATAATCACAAAGTCTGCGGGAAGAATGAACTTGTCGACCCGCACTAGAACATCATCAATAATCCCCAATCCTCTTCATTGTCCGATACGCCATTTGTAACCTCATGGAAGTAGGTCTTGGTTTCCCAATACCCAATGTCTTGAATACATAATATGTCATCAAATTAATACTTGCTCCCAAATCACAAAAGGCTTTGGCGAAATCTGCACTACCAATGATGCATGGAATTGTAAAGGCACCGGGATCTTCTATCTTTAAAGCCATGGAATGCACAATGGCACTCACTTGATGAGTCATTTTGATTGTATCACAATTCATAGATCTCTTCTTTGTTACCAAGTCCTTCATGAACTTTGCATATCCCGGCATTTCCTCTTGAGATTCCACCAAGGGCACATTGATGGACAAACTTTTCATCATCTCAATAAACTTCTTAAATTGATTTTCATTATTTTACTTGGCTATCCTTTGAGGATATGGTGGAGGAGGCCTTGGAAAAGGAGCTTTTGCTATGGGAACTACTGTTTCTGGTATGTCTATCACATGATCCCTAGACGGGTTCACATCATTTTGAGTCTCCTGCACGGTATCATCTATGTCTATCCTCACCTCATTATTCACATTCTCATAATTCACTTGCACATCAA
Organism: Nicotiana undulata; assembly: GCA_005239495.1. Taxonomy (NCBI): domain Eukaryota; kingdom Viridiplantae; phylum Streptophyta; class Magnoliopsida; order Solanales; family Solanaceae; genus Nicotiana; species Nicotiana undulata. The sequence continues at coordinate 82,175 of ML291759.1, forward strand.
TGCTTGGTTCGTCCACATCTTGCAACACAACATCATCACTCACAATCCTCTTTGGATTAGAGGTACTAGCAACACCCCTCTACCGCTTCTCGTGGTCACCGCCATAGCATGGCCCGTATTGTTCCCACCCTTCGTGTTTAGTACTGTATCACTTGGTAGTACCCCCTTAGGGCGAGCATTCAGTGCTTGAGAAATTTGACACATTTGTACTTCCAAGTTGCGGATAAAAGTATTGTGGGAGGCTATTTTGGCATCAGAGTCGACATTCCTTTCCATCATTTGTTTGAACATACTTTCTATTCGCCCTATCTCATTTTTTGAATAACTTTTCCCTTGAGATGGATATGGAGGCGGATTGCTAGGTTGTTGATACATTGGGGGTCTTTGAAAGCCTGACCCTCGGTTGCCTTGATTATTATTATTCCAACCCCTTTGGTTTCCATTGCCTCCTCAATTGTTATTGTTGTTTCCACCCCAATTTCCTAGGTTATTTCCTTGATTCCCCCAGTTTTGGTTGTTGTTCCCTCAATTTTTCGAATTGTTGTTGTTACAACTATTCCAATTCGCTTGTCCTTGGTGCCCCAGTTTTGATTGTTTCCTTGTGATCTCCGTTGTTGATTTGGAGCGTTTCACCGTTGACCTTGGTAGTTATTGGCATATAAAAATTCCTCGATTTGATCATCATAAGAATCGTCTTGATTGTAGCTACTACCAATTTGCTCATATTGATCTTGATTGTTTTGTACTTGTTGACATCGATGTCTCCTCTTTTTGACCATTTCATTTACCCCTTTCATGGCATTGACTTGCTTTGGCCCCTGAACTTGTTGAAGTTGAGCCTTTGCTAACTTATTCATAGCAATTGTCAACTCTGCTATGGCTTGTCCATGATCATGAAGTTCCGTGTGAAGATGGATGACATCAGGGTCACCTTGAGGAACATCTGCCCGACTTTGCCAAGCTGAGGAGGTGTCCGCCATCTCATCTAGAATTTCACATGCTTCCGAATATGGCGTATTCATGAATTTATCCCCTGCTAGCTGATTCACCACGCACTGGTTGGTTGAGTTAATACCCCTAGAAAATGTTTGTTGGATAGTTGGTTCAGTCATATCATTGTTGGGGAATTCTTTACCATTGTTCGGTATCACTCCCAGATTTCATGTAAGGGCTCATTTGGCTCTTGTTTGAAGGCTAAGATCTCATCCCTCAATGTTTCCATATGTAAAAGAGAGAAAAACATTTCTATGAACTTTTCAGCTAACTCATCCCAAGTAGTGATGGAATAGTTGGGTAGCCTTTCGAGCCAATCCAAATCCTTCCCTCTAAGTGAATATGGGAAGAGTCTCAATCTCAGAGCGTCCTCAGAAACATTCGTGTGCTTGCTCCCCCAGCATGTGTCTACAAAACCTTTAAGATGCTTGTATGCGTTCTGATGAGGAGCTCCGGTGAAGAAACCCCTTTGCTCCAATAGCGTCAGCATGTCATTGGTTATTTAAAAATGCCTGCCCGAATACGGGGCGGGACAATTGCACTTGTGTAGCCTTCATTGGGTAGCACCTGGTGTGTTGCCCGTGGAGGAGGTGGGGGAGGGTTTGTAACATTGTCAAGAGGCGGTCGGCCTCTTCTTTGGACTTGAGGTTCTAGATTGACTTTATATGCATCATTTTCATCAACCTCCTCCCCCAGAGGAATATGTCCGAGAGCATCATTATGAGCCGTTTGGTACCTAAAGCAATTGACAAAAAAAAGATAGAAAAAAAAAGGAAAAAAAACAAACACACAAATAGTTAGATAGATAAAATCGTCTAACTCCCGGCAACATCGACAAAGATTAATCAGTTCCAAACCTACGCCACCATAGAGTAGTGAGGATGGTCGATGTAGTTTTACCCAACAAGGTCGGGATCGATTTCAACATGGAGTTAATTGATTTTGAGTTAGGTATCTAACTAATCTAGATGCATGTGTTGTTCTTAATTGCACTTCCAAACATGATTGATTCTACTTTTAATTCTATACCATTGTTTGCCTAGAGTAAGCTAAGTACAATATTTTTTGTGATATTTTTCAGGTGCTTACAAAGCACTAGGGTAGTGACTTCCGCCTAGGTAAATATCTAACGGATATCGAGAATATAGGGCAAGCTTGTTTTGATTGGGGTCGTAAGATAACCATCACACACAAGTGCTCACTTTATACCTCTCGGTAGTTTTGGTGACTTTGCCTGTTTTGGTTTTCTCAAGTCCAAATGGGTGTTCATGCAATACAAGTGATATTGGCTCAAGTTGGGTATTACTATCTCTAGGTTTAACCCTTTAATTGGGGATATATATCTCTTGAGTTCACCCAAATTCCTTGTTACCCTAATTTTGCTAGACTTAGTCCCTCTTTCTTAAGAAGAGCCTAAGTCATAAAGGCATGAATCAGTGTTTGCAACCACTAATTATACAATTCCAGCATGAATTAGGCTAAATATCACTAACCCATGAACAATCAAGCCCTATAATTCAAGATCCATTAAATTCCCACAATAGGGTTGGGTCACAACCCTAGCTATGGGGTCTATCTACTCATAATAACAATAGAAATCAAAGACAAAGATGAAAATTAATCCATAATATTAAAGTAGAAGATGAAAATCTAAACTTTTAAGGTAAATATTGTACAAAATTGCCAAAAAGGGAAAACACGCCATTTCATGTGCTCAGCAAAATTCAACTTAACCTAAAATTGACAAAAAGGTCTATTTATACTAAGCTGAAATTTTCGAACAAAAATACCCATTCGGAGGTTTCGCGGCCGCGTAATTCAGACCGCGACCTCACTCTTGCTTTCGCGGCCGCATAATTTTTGTTGCGGTCTGCGTTCTTCATATCTGGGCTTGGAATGAACCTTTTTTCGCGGATCGCGTACTTTTCATAGCGTCCACGTGAGAGTCTTCCGCGACCGTGTACTTTTAACGCGGACCGCCCTTATCATTTATGCTTGAATTTCAAACACTCTGAGCCTTAGCAAACGCGGTCTGCAGAGTTCCAATCGTGACCGCGCTAGTATTTCGCGGCCGCCTCTTTTTGACGCGGTTCGCGTTGATATTTGTGCTCAAAACCATCTCTTTGATTCTGCCACTCGCGGTCGGCGAGATAATGACCGCCTCAACGTTGATACTCACGCAACAACACTTTTATATTGCGGTATGTGTTCTATACCTCTTGGCCCGGTCTTTGGTTTGTTCAAGTTCGACTCCAATATGAGTTGATTATGGCTTCTTTGGCTCATTTTGAACAAACCCTACAAGCAAGCACATTATGTTAGTTTCTGGGAATATCTTCACGCATTTTTGGCCAAAAACCTAAGTAAAAGAGAGCAAATAATAGGCTAAAATCCTTACTTATCACTATCCCAGCAGGTTTGTCAGTTGATATCGAAGAGTTATCCTTCAGTCCAAGTGTAGTGGAAAGGTCAGCCCGTCGAGGTAGCTACTTCGGAATCCGAGTCGGACATGTGGAGTCGATATCCCCACATATTCACCAGTTCAGGTACTTTTCTATGTTAGTTCAAGAACGAATAGTTGTTTTAGAGGTGGATAATGTGATGACCCAATAGGTCATCTCGTATTTTAAAGCCTAATTCGGTGATTCGTAGCCTTAAAAATCATGCTTTAGCCTTAATTTCTTTGCGTGCGCAATCCAAGCATTTTTTGGGAAAGCTTTTATGTTGAAAACTGATAAAAATAAGAAATTTTGTCTAAAAACTTTATTTGTGTTGACTTCGGTCAACATTTATGGTAAACGAACCCAGATTCGTGTTTTGGCGATCCCGACAGGTCCGTATCGTGATTTGGGTCTTGGGCATATGCCCAAAATCTAAATTAGAAGCCATAGCCGGAGATATCGGAATTTTTCGAAATTTAATAGTTAAAGGCTTATTGAATTTGAAATGTTTGACCAAAGTTTGACATTTTAGATAACGGGTACGTATTTTTGTTTCGGAACCCGGCATAGGTCCAATCCATATTTATGACTTACATGTGAAATTTAGTGAGAAACGGAGTTGGTTTGACGTGATTCAGACGTCTGGTTGTGAAGATAGAAATTACAAAGCTTTTTTTGAAAATATCATTTGATTTAGCGTTCAATTCATAGTTTTAGGTGTTATTTTGGAGTTGTGATCGCGCGAGCAAGTTCGTATGATAATCTTAGACTGGTGTGCACTTTTGGTTAAGAGCCCCGAGGGCTCGGGTGAGTTTCGGATCGGCTACAGAATGAATTTGGACTTAGAGAATTTGCTGGTGTGCTTTAGTTCTTATTGTAGGCCTCTAATATCCCATTTGCGAGATCACACATCGCAATTGCAAAATCTGAGAGTTACGCATTTGAGAGCTTCTCATCAGAAATATGAAGGGCCACACAGGTTTTGCAATTGCAAAATAATCTTCGCATTTGCGAAGTTGATTTTGGGAAGGTAGTCTTCTCATTTGCAACGATTGTGTCACGTTTTCCGTGAACCTGGTTTCGCATTTACGAACCATTCTTTGCATTTGCAAAAAATGCAAAAGTGTGAAAGACTTCGTATTTGCGATGGTTTCTTCGCATTTGCGAATCCCAAGTCGCATTTGCGACATCTTCATTTGATGAAATAGGACTTAAACATGATTTTTGGTTCATTTCTCAAATTTTCAAAACATAAAACCCTAGAGGCGATTTTTCCAAGACCATATCTTCCCCAAAACATTGGTAAGTGATCCTAACTCACTTTCTTTCAATTACCATCACATTTCATGAATTTTCAAGCTAAAATCTAGGATTTTAATGGTGGGAATTGGGGGTTTGGGTAGAATTAGAGATTTTTGGGATATTGGGATTTAGACCTCAAATTGAGGTCGGGTTTGAAAACTAATTACATAATTAGGCTCGGGGGTGATTGAGTGAATGAGTTTTGGTCCGGACCTCGAGTTTTGACCAAGAAGGTCCGAGGTCAATTTTTAGCTTTTTGGGGGAAACATTAGGAAATCTAAATTTAAGAATGGTATTCTATTTCTTTAGTAATATTTGATATTATTGAGTCGTTTAAGGATAAATACGAGTGGTTTGGAGGTGGATTCTAGAGGAAAAGCTGTAGTTGAGCACTGAGTGGCCTGTGGAGCGAGGTAAGTGTTGTGTCTAACCTTCACTTGAGGGATTAGGAACCCTCGACCTAGTTGCTATATGAAATTCATGTGAGCGCCATATATGTGAGGTGACAAGTACTTATGCGCCGCCAACTTATCTGGTTGCCTGTTTCTTTCCCGTTCTTCTCATATTGTCCCTTTCTCTGCCTTAATTATTACATGCTTTACTTGTATTCTCATGCCTAATTGCTACTTGTAAGACGTCTTTTCCCTCTGTTAATCGTATTAGTTATTTCCATAACTTTATTATCTCCTATTATATGCTGAAGATGGTTTATCGGTACTTTTATGGTATATTCTGAATTGTTCTCACTGAGTAGTATTACTTGTGTGAATTTTCATAGTGTACAAGCTTCCTATTTATTTCGGTTTGAAGTTTAAGCATTGTGAAGGGTTATGTGAATTGAATTGTCAAATTTTTGTACATACTGAATAATTGATATTGAAATGGTGGGATCGAGTCGCACACCACAACAGGTAGAATAAGGGTGATATGTTAAGGAGGAATAAGGGTGAATTAATGTTGTACGGAGGGATCGGGTTGCACGCCGCAGCATGTGTAATATGGTGGGATCAGGTTGCCCGTCGCAATACTTTTATTTATATTCTGTTGTTTATTCTATTTTGAGTAATGAAGGGAGGAATGTGATATGTACGGTGGGAGCGAGTTGCGTGCCGCAACAACCTATGTGTTTATGCTTTCCCTGACAGTGTTAGCTATACGGTATTCTTAATTTCACGTAATGATTGGTAGTATCAAACGACTGTTGAATTACTTCGGAGAACTGTAGTTATTTCTTCTTTTATTATTTATACTGTACACAAGATATATTGTGAGTGACCCACCGTAGCCTCGTCACTCCTTCTTCGAGGTTAGGCTCGGCACTTACCAGTACAAGGGGTCAGTTGTACTGATATTGTACTCTGCACTTCCCGTGCAGATTTTGGAGCTGGTCCGAGATGATCACGAGGTTGGCTGCAGGATCCATATGATAGGAGACCCAAGGTAGACCTTCGGCGTCCGCAGACCCTGGCGTCCCCTTATATGCCTTTCATTTTATTGTTTCTTCTATTACGAAAATAGTTGTATTTCTTTCAGACATTTAATTGTAGTAGAAATCTTAGAAGTTCGTGAATTGTGACTCCAGATTCTGGGTAGTACATATATTTGAAGTTGATATATACATATTTCCGCGTTCATTTTTGTCACGACCCAAAATCCTAACAGGCCGTGATGGCCCCTATCATCATAAAACTGCCCCTCGGGCCATAATCATTTCTTGTAACAATATCTTTCAGTATCAGCCCATCAGGCAATCTCACAATCACTCTGCCCATCAGGCAACCTCACAATCACTCTGTCCATCAGGCAACCTCACAATCACTCTGCCCATCAGGCAACCTCACAATCACTCTGACCATCAGGCATCCTCACAATCACTCATCATAAGCCCCGCATGCATCACTCAATCGGTACCGGCGCTCACTGGGGGTGTGTTACAGACTCCGGAGGGGCTCCTACAGCCCAAGCGCTATGATAAGCCACAACATGGCATAAATCACACACAATATAGGCCCGCAGCCTCACTCATATCATATCATCCTCACAATATAGGCCAGCAGCCTCACTCAGCCAGACACTCTCAATTTGCCCTTCAGGCCATAAATATACCGGGTTCTCGACCCAAAACAGTGTTTCATTTTCAAGAAATAGTATCAAAATACTCTGAGTGTCAAAACAATTTATCAAGAAAAGACTGAGTGTAAAATCATAACATATCAGTGAGGAAAGTATAGTAGACACAACCCCCGAAGGGTAAACAAGTCGGCACTAGGCCCCAAACATGGCTTACAGCCCAAAACATATCAAGTTTATATAGAACTATTGGAAATAAGCTTTAAAAATCTGTTTCGCAACTCATTAGTCGCCTAAGTAAGGAATATATCTCAAAAGTTTCAACCTTTGCATTTCAATACCCGTGAAAGGGTGCATAGTCCGGGGTTTCATACCCTCGGGACAAGATTTAAAGACATTACTTACCTCAAAACTAGCCCGGAACTATTCCACGACACGCTTGCCTCGCTAACCAACCTCCGAAGGCTCCAAATCTACCAAGTTCAGATTTTTATCAACAAATTATGCTTAAGGAATAAATTCCAATCGAAAGATATCAAATTTACCTCAAAAATCCGAAACCTGTCAAAACCTGACCCCCAGGCCCGCATCCCGAAACTCAGAAATTTTTATACAAAAGTGTTCTTCGTCCTCTCACGAGTCCGTACATAAAAAGAACACCAATCTCGGAGTTCGTTCGACCCCTCAAATCCCTTAAAGGTCTCATAATCTCAAGCCCTAAAACCCAATTTTTTTACTGATTTTCCATTAATTTACAACTGGTTTTAGGTTCTATAATCACCCATAATCGAGTTTTAATGACTAGAACACTTACCTCAATGAAGAACAAGGATGTCCCTCTTCAAAATCGTCCCCAAAAGCTCTTTTCCGTACAACAATGGTGAAAAATAAAGTTTAAGTCGCGGAGGGTTTATTTTATATTTTTCTGAATAGTGGTTCCGCACCTGCGGCCACTTAAGCACACCTGGGGACCCGCACCTTTGGTCCCAGGTCCGCACCTGCGACTTCCCTTAAGCGGGCTAACTTCCGCACCTACGGCCTCTTCTCCGCACCTGCGACTTCGCAGGTGCGATCCTACTCCCGCACCTGCGATCCTCTACTGAGACCCTCACTTCCGCACCTGCGACCCCCTGCCCCCTCCTGCTGGCCCGCACCTGCGATCAAACATCCGCAGGTGCAGAAATCTCTGTGATTTCACACCAGCAGCTTTTTGCTGCAATTTCCAACTTTCGAAATTCCTGTTAACCATCCGAAATCAATCCCGAGCCCCTCGGGACCCCAACCAAACATACCAACACATCACATATGATCATTCAAACTTAGTTGCACTCTCAAAACACAAAAACTAACATCAAAACAAAAAATTCACATCGGATTCAAGCCTAAGAACTTTGATATTTCTAAAATCCACCAACGATGCCGAAACTATCCAAAACAACTCCGATTGACCTGAAATTTTGCAGACAAGTCCAAAATGACATTACGAACTTGTTTCAACTTCCAGAATTCCATTCCGACCCCGAAAGCCTATTTTCCACTGCCGACCGGAAACCACCAGAAACTAACTTTCGCCAATTCAAGCTTAATTCTACACCGGACATCACTAAATTATTCTGAACACACTCCTAAGTCCCAAATCACCCAACGAAGCTATTCGAACCATAAAATCTGCATTCCGAGGTTGTTTACCAATAAGTCAACTTTTAGTTGACTTTTTCCATTTTAAGGCTATTTGTAAAGGCTAATTGATTGAACTCTCACTATAATCACTTCGATTTCAAGCCTATCAACTCTAACACATCAATAACAGTTAAACCAAGCTATAATAAGTCAATAACAACAATTAAAATACAGGTTTTACGTAATGACAGACCGGGTCGTTACAATATTCACTCGTTATAGCTTACTTGTTGCTAATCACTGAAGTTTAAATTAATTGGCTAAAAAATCTCTAAAGTTGGCTTGCCTAGCAAGTGTAATGTTAGGTGCCATCACATTCCCGATGGTGAGAATTCCGGGCCGTGACAAAAGGTGGGATTAGATATAACGAAACCTTGGTGTGATCTTAGTGGATGGTTAACTAGTGCTAGCTAGCGTAGTTCGAGGAGAATGCATCCAGTAAATTGTGGTAGTTGATTGAGAGAGAATTATGACACTGAGGTGCTCACGACCAGTAGATGATACTTAAGCGATATTAAAGAGATGTAGCGAGAAGGATTCCGAGAATTGGGAACATCATAACTCCATGCCTCCTTAATCTTTTCCCCAAAACTTTATTAACTTTAGTTGCTAATTTAAATTTAAATTTTCTAGTTAATTAGTAAGAAAATAGAATCTTAATATTTGTAAATTAGGAATTGTTCGAGCTTCTATTCTTAGTAATACTTAACAGTTACACCAAGACTTTAGTTCTCTGTGGGACTCGACTGCAGACTTTTAAATCGTATTATATTTGCAGCGACCGCTTATCCTTTTTAGGACTAGAGTTGGGCGTCATCAAATTTTGGCGCCATTGTTGGGGAACTAACGGTGTTGTTGTATTTGTATATTACTAGCTTTCAAGTTTGAACTTTTATTTTATTTTGTTTTGTTTATTTTTGCTTACTTGTTGATTTGAGAAACATGAAATCTTTGAATTATAGAAGTTTAGATGTTGGTAATTTTATTTTTGATCCGTATACATATTGTGAAGGTAACCACCCGTGGAAAAATTTTCATAACGTTCCCGAGAGCGAGTTATATGCACCAAATCAATCTTATTTGTGGAATGTGTGTGATGTGTATGGTGGTCAAAATGATCACTTTCATGGTCATATATTTCTTATCTTCCCGCCCCCCCCCTACTATGACGGTTCTACTTTTTCTTATGCAGTGAATATAAACAAAGGAACTAGGAATGATGACCTGAAGGAGATCAAGGATATGCTACGTTACCTTGTGGGAATAATAATGAGACACAAATGCAGATACAAAGGTAAGAGGAAACTATTCACAACTTGGAGGCTCAAGTGAGTCAACTAGTTGAAGCTTTTAATGCTCAACAAGTTAATATTATGGATAGTAGCCAGGAGCAATGTACATTAGAGACATAAATTGTGGTGCAAATGGAGGAGTCCATTGTAGAACACCAATAATCTAACCAACTAGAATTAGATAATGTCAATGTTGAAGAAATGATACTAGAGTCAGGCAAGGACATTTTAGTTGACTCTAGTATAATTTGTGTCGAGGAGGCTAAAAATAATGAAGTTCAAGTATTTGTGCATGTCATACCTCGTTCCAAACACTTCTCTATATTATGTTCGAATGGAGAAATGATAACTGATCCTTATGAGCATAAAAACAAGTCAAAGGAAAATATAGATGAGCCAAAAGGTGCATGAGAATTTACTTAATTTAAAAATCTGTATCGCCCAAGGAGCATAATCACAAGCTTGAATCAAAACATGGGGTTCATTTTATAAGATCAAGATGGAGGCAGAAAGTGATTCATGTCGTGTCACGACGTTAATCATACGCTTTTTGGGAGGCAACCCAACTTTAATGCTTTCTTTTATTTTTAGTTTTTTAGTTATTTTCTTATTGTATTATTTTTGTAGTGTCATTTTTTATTTTTTAGGATCATGGGAAGCAAGAATATTGGAAAGATGAAACATCAAGCCAGATGGTTAGAACTAAGTGTGGGGTGCCCGCACAAAGTAAAATACCCGGAGAGAAGTCTGAGCACCCCATTATCTGCTAGTTCTTTGGCCTTTGGCCTACCAGGAAGTGTTTTTACCTTCTTATTACTTATGTTGTGCATTGGGTACAATGCATGATATTAAGTATGGGGTGAGGAGATTGTTTGGGTGACTTACTATGCGATTTTAGTTGTGTTAGTTTAATTGATGATTTTTTAGAAAAATTTAGACTCTTCCCAACGATGGATCTCCTAGATAGCTTTCTTGAGGGATTAATGTCTAAACAAAAAATACAAAAAAAATCTTGAAAATTTAAAAATTCAAAAATATTTCTTTTTATTTTTCTTAGGTAATAATAATCCCTTGTCGTTTTTCATTGGGCACCGCTTCTTTTACATGGGATGTAACTTGAACTAGACATAGTATTTTTTTCTTAGAGTAGAGTAGTGCTTAGGAAATAAAGGAGATGAAATGATGTGATGCATACCTTTTGACTTGTTTGATGGTTGCATATTTAGGTTCTGGCATTTGTCTCACCTTTCCTTAACTTTAAATGTATGAAGATGCCTCGATAAAAAATGAATAGCATATGGTATGACTCTTATGTCTCGGTTTCTTGACTTATGTTCACTTTGTGCTTTATTTGGCTTTGTGAATACTTGTAGTCAGAATGAGACCGTCCTTAGTGAGTCATGTACCATGTATGAAATGAGTTCTTTGCATTGTCCATGTTATTGCAGTTGAGTCTAGAATTTGCCCGGAATATGAATTGAAGCGAAATCCTAGGTGTTGCTCGGTTAGAATAGTGATGTTAGTCTTTCTTTGATCTTTGTGAGTTTTGTTGCCTATCACAAATAAAGTCATCTCTAGTTACCCTTTTGAGTATACAAGACTTTCTTTTGGCACCCGCATTAAAATGCATATCCCATGTTGTTCTTAATTGAATCATTTTGATCCTTATACCTCTTAAAGCACTTGAATTGTAAAGAGAGCGCTAGAAAGAAGTAACGAGGAAATTTGTTGTAGCTTTTGAGTGGAACCAATAGAAGGAAGAAAATGTACACTTGTATTTTAATAGAACTCCATTAGAGGCAAGGCAAAAATACAAAAATAAAAGAAAAGAAGAAGAAAAAAATAAATAAATAAATAAGGGTTTCTTATTTTGGCTAGTGGATGTGATATGAAGTAGTGCGTAAAGAAGAAGAAAAATATTATGGGGTGAGCTACCTTGTGATGATTGAATAAATTTTGTGCTTAAAGTTGAATATGTGATGTGTTAAAATGCTTAGGAGGGTTAGCCACTATATCCTAAATATATGCTATCCGTCCCTTAGCTCACATTATCATAATAAAGTACTAGTTGACTTCTAACCAAGCAGGCTTACATTAACAGAGGTTTACATAATGGGCAGGCTTATGGTACTTTTTGCGTGCATATGACTTTTTGAGAGAGTGAGTGATTTTTCTTCGTATGTGTGAGTCTTTAAAATATATTCGATCATGTGAATTAGGGTGCAGACTATTTACTCTGTGTTTATTGTGACTCTGTGTTTTATTGTGAGGGCGCATGGTTTCACGAAGGATAGGTAACATTAATAGAATTCTCTATGTGATTAAGTATTCAAGCATCGGGTGCATTGTGACATTGAGTTAGTTTTTGAGGTTGTTGGCCCATATCACTGAATGGGTTTTGAAGATTGACAACATATGTCCAGTTGAACCAGGTCCATCATAGCACACACTTCTATATGAAGCAGTTGGATCGCAAATCGTACAAATCTAGGAGATATTAGAGTTTTCTAAATATCAAAGAACTAAGAGAATGTCTCCTAATACGAAAAGGTTGCAAATTGATAGAGAAGACATAAGTTGATTTCAGCTAGGACAGGAATAGAGGAAGGAAGTTGAGTTACAATCAAACTTGTCTACCAAGGAAGAGTTGGATCAGAATTGTATCATGGACTCAACAAACAGCCTCTATAAATAATCAGAGTATTACGGCTGAATGTGTGATGCACAAGTACAAAAGTGAATCAAGTTCAGAAGCAAAAGTTCCAGAGGTTTTGCAAGCAGAATTGTTGTGCGATACAAAGGCTACAGTTCAACTAGAAGAAACAGTTCCATCGTTTGTGTATTGAGTCTAGTTGATTGTAGTAGGAGTTTTAATATTGTATCTTTTCAGCTTTCATAGAAGCAATTGTAATAGGTACACATTGTTCAAGTTAGAGTTAGCTTGAAATCTGTAGAAATTAGCTAGAGGCTAGTTGATACAAAGAGGATTAGAGTTAGTCCTAGGATTACAAAAGAGTTTATTTTGTAAGTCCGTTTTGGCTCAGTGTCTAGTGAAGAGTTTGAGCAAATCCTACTGAGGAGTAGGTCGTGGTTTTTTCACCTTTTGAGCCAGGTGTTTTCCACGTAAAAATCCCTGTGTCTTTAATCTTACTCCTTAATTATTCCACAAACTGTAGTAAGTAGTAGATTAAGAAGAACCAGGTTCTTCTTATTAGACAGCACTCGAAAACTGGGTATTGCACAATTAACTTATAATATTGTGTAGTATTGAAGTCTAAAACATCAATTCGTATCAGAGCAGGTTATCCTTGAATAGTCTAATACCTAGGAAAAGATCAAGATGAGTGCACCACCTGGGAACTGGGAAGAAAAATCAACTGCAAGGCCACCACTCTTCAACGGGTAGTACTATTCTTGGTGGAAGAATAGAATGAAGGATCACCTTATTGGAAAAGACTATGAACTCTGGGACATAGTCACTGATGGACCACTTGCAACAATGAAGAAAACTACTGAAGGAGTAGATGTGCCTAAAACTAGGGCCAACTGTACGACTGAGGATCTGAAGTAATAGGAGAAGAATGCCAAGGCTAAGAAGTGGCTAGTGTGTGGACTAGGCCAAGATGAATACATCATAATCCAAAGTTGTACCACTGCCAAAGAAATCTGGGATACTCTACAAGTGGCACATGAAGGAACAACTCAAGTGAAGAGGTCTAGAGGTACGTTGCTATACTCTCAGTATGAAAACTTAACTATGAAGGAAGGTGAAACAATTCAAGAGATGTACACAAGGTTCACAACCTTAACTAATGAACTCAAGTCTCATGGAAGATTCATCCTTGAAGAAGACAAGGTTGAGAAGATCTTGACTAGGTTTCTACCTATCTCCTGGGAAAGCAAGATAACTGCCATTTAGGAATCCAAAAATATGGAAACCCTTAGACTAGATGAGTTGATTGGCAACCTTACTGCTTATTAACTCAGAAGGCAGACCATGAAAATGATGTCCCAAAGAAAGAAATAAGTCTAGCACTAAGGATCGCAGAGGGAGCAGATCTAGAGGATGATGAGATGGCCATGATCATCATCGAATTAAGAAACTTTCTCATGAGGAAGAAAGGCATCTCTAGAGGGGGAAACTTCAACAAGGCAAAGGCTCCTGAAAGTCCAGCTAATGAGGGATGCTACAAGTGTGGAAAAACTGATCATCTCATCAAGAACTTCCCACAGTATGAAGTCGAATGGAGGAAGGAGAGATATGAAAGAAAGAACAGGAAGAAGGAATTGGTCCAACCCAAGAAAACTACTATAAAGGCTATGGTTGCTGCTTGGGGGGGAAAGTTCAGATGAAGAATCAGAAGATGGTGAGTCAAAAGATCAAGCTCTCATGGCAATTGGAGAATCTGATGAGGAGACTTATGAAGAACCACATGTAAGTATCTCACATCTCAAAACTAAAATAAAGTTTCTATCTTAGGAGAAACTCTCCGAGTTGCTACTTGACTTCATTGATGATTCTGAGGAGAACTCTAAAGAGAAAGATCAACTATCTAAAGAGTGTGCAATGTTGAGAGCAAAATGCATGGACCTGGAAATAAGAGTCAGTGAATCTGAAAAGAAAAACACTGTCTTGATGAACCAGGTTCAACCACTCGAAACTGAAATTCTAGAACTAAAATCTGAAATTTAAAGTTAAGACTAGGATCCAGTAAAAAGGTAGTTGATCACTCTCATGCGAAGCTAGAAGAAGACTTAGGTAAGTTGAAATATAAAATGTATGCCAAAGATGAGCAGATAAAGTCTCTTAAAGAAAAACTTGGCAAAGTCAAACATGAATTTGATAGAACACCTAAGTGGAATAAGTCTTCTGACACTTTAATATGGCCCCAAGAGAATCATAGTAGAAACCGGAGAGGGCTTGGTTTTGGGAGTCAATTGCATAAATGGGATCCCAAAAGAAAGTATCTCACTCTCCCTAAAAATAAAATTTGCACCCATTGTGGGAAG
>ML291761.1:0-10991 GCA_005239495.1 Nicotiana undulata
AATGAGGATGTGTATTGACTACCGGCAATTGAATAAGGTTACTATCAAGAACAAGTATCCTTTGCCGAGGATTGATGACTTTTTTGATAAGCTTCAGGGTGCTACGGTGTTCTCTAAAATAGACTTGAGGTGTGGTTATCATCAGCTGAGGATTAAGGCTTCCGATGTGCCTAAGACTGCTTTTCGCACTCGTTATGGGCATTATGAGTTCTTGGTCATGTCGTTCGGGTTGACTAATGCCCCCGCTGCTTTNTCGGGTATTCAGGCCTTATCTGGACTCCTTTGTGATCATGTTTATAGAAGATATTTTGATATACTCTCGCAGCCGAGGGGAGCATGAGCAGCACCTTAGAGTCGTCCTCCAGACTTTGAGAGATCGGCAGTTGTATGTCAAGTTTTCTAAGTGTGAGTTCTGGTTGAGTTCTGTGGCATTCTTGGGCCACGTGGTATCAGCAGAGGGCATTTAGGTGGATCCGAAGAAAGTTTCAGCAGTTAGAGATTGGCCTAGGCCCACGTCAGCCACAAAGATTCGGAGTTTCTTGGGCCTAGCAGGCTATTATCGCCGGTTCGTAGAGGGGTTTTCATCTATAGCATCCCTCATGACCAAGTTGATGCAGAAGAGTGTTCAGTTCAGATGGTCGGAGGAGTGCGAGGCGAGCTTTCAGAAGCTCAAGACAGCATTGACCACATCACCAGTGTTGGTACTGCCCACAGGCTCAGGTTCTTATACCGTGTATTGTGATGCTTCGCGAGTTGGGCTTTCTGCAGTGTTGATGCAGGATGGGAAGGTTATAGCCTATGCCTCACGTCAGCTGAAGATTCATGAGAAGAACTATCCAGTCCATGATTTGGAGCTTGCAGCTATTGTTCTTGCCTTGAAGATTTGGAGGCACTATTTGTATGGGGTACCCTGTGAGCTATTCACTGATCACAAGAGTATGCAATACTTGTTTAATCAAAAGGAATTGAATATGAGGCAGAGGAGGTGGTTAGAGTTACTGAAAGATTATGATATTACTATTCTCTATCATCCGGGAAAGGCCAATGTGATGGCCGATGCCTTGAGCCGGAAGTCAGTCAGCTTGGGTAGTTTGGCCTATCTATCAGTTGGTGAGCGACCTTTGGCTTTGGATGTTCAGGCGTTAGCCAATCGATTTGTTAGATTGGAGGTTTCTAAGGGCGGCAGTGTTTTGGCCAATACCGTCGCTCGTTCTTCATTGTATGATCGTATTCACGACAGGCAGTATGAGGATCGTCATTTGTGTTCTCTCAGGGATGCGGTTCGGCACGGACGTGCCAAGCAGGTCACAGTTGATGTTGAGGGAGTTTTGGGATTGCAGGATCGTATATGTGTTCCTGATGTTGATGGCATTCGTGAGTTAATATTGCAGAAGGCCCATAGTTCCCGGTATTCCATTCATCCGGGCACCGCGAAGATGTACCAGGACTTACGGCAACATTATTGGTGGCGTAGAATGAATAAGGACATTGTGGCTTATGTGGCTCGGTGCTTGAATTGTCAGCAGGTCAAATACGAGCACCAGAGACCCGGTGGTTTGTGGCAGCAGATTCAGCTTCCCGAGTGGAAGTGGAAGCGTATCCCGATGGATTTTGTAGTCGGACTCCAGCGGACTCCGAAGATGGTTGATGCAGTATGGGTTGTTGTAGATAGGCTGACCAAGTCAGCACATTTTATTCCGGTGGCGGTTTCATCTTTAGCGGAGAAGTTAGCTTAGATCTATATGAGAGAGATTGTCAGATTGCACGGTGTGCCCTTATCTATCATATCAGAACGTGGTACGCAGTTTACCTCCCGTTTCTGGAGAGTATTTCAGCGAGAGTTGGGCACACCAGATTGAGTTGAGCACAACATTTCATCCCCATATGGACGGGCAGTCCGAGCGTACTATTCAGATTTTGGAGGATATGTTGCGGGCTTGCGTTATTGATTTTGGTGGTTCATGGGATCAGTTCTTGCCTTTAGCAGAGTTTTCCTACAACAACAGTTACCAGTCGAGTATTCAGATGGCTCCGTATGAGGCGTTGTAAGGTAGACGATGTCGGTCTCCAGTCGGATGGTTTGAGCCCGGAGAGGCTAGGCTATTGGGTTCTGAGTTAGTCCAGGATGCCTTGGATAAGGTGAAGATTGTTCAGGATAGGCTTTTTACAGCTTAGTCAAAGCAAAAGAGTTATGCGGATCGCAGAGTTCGATATTTGGCTTTCATGGTAGGAGACCAGGTGTTCCTTCGAGTGTCGCCTATGAAGGGCATGATGAGATTCGGAAAGAAGGGCAAGTTGAGCCGTAGGTATATTGGTCCATTTGAGATTTTAGATAAGGTAGGAGAGGTGGCCTACAGAATTGCCTTGCCACCTCATTTATCAGCAGTGCATCCAGTGTTTCATGTATCCATGCTCCGGAAGTATATTGCGGATCCATCTCATGTTCTTGACTTCAGCGGTGTCCAGTTGGACAAGGATCTGACTTATGAGGAGGAACCGGTAGCTATATTAGATAGGCAGGTTCGTTAGTTGAGGTCGAAGAGTTATCCTTCGGNTATCCTAAGTAATTTTAGCTATATCTGTGTTCCGAGGCTCAGAAAGCCTCCGTTGATTTCACCTCGATATGCGTGCGCAGCCCGGGCGTGTAGCCGGGAAGTCTTTATATTGAAATTTTGATATAAAAAAATGGGATTTTTTAATTGAATAATTGAATAAAGTTTACTTTGGTCAACATTTTTGGTAAACGGATCCGGACCCGTGATGTGACGGTCCCGGAGGGTCCGTAGGAAAATATGGGACTTGGGCGTATGCCCCGAATCGAATTCCGAGGTCCCAAGCCCGAGAAATGAATTTTTAAAGGAAATTGTTTTCTGGAAATAATAAAGGATTTTGAAAATGAGTAATTATGTGAAAGCCGTGATACCGGGCCCGTATTACGGTTTTGGAGCCTGAAAATGAGTAATTATGTGAAAGCCGTGATACCGGGCCCGTATTACGGTTTTGGAGCCCGGAACAGGTTTAGTATATGTTATGTGTCCTATTTGTGAAATTTGGTGTAAAACGGACTTGAATTGATTGGTTTCGGATCAAAATGAGGAAACATGGAGTTAATGAAGGTTTGAGGTTTTTGAAGAATTTGAAATTTAGCTTGGAGAGTGATGTTATGTTCCCGAGGTCCGAATGAAATTCCGAGACCGGGAATAATTCCGTCGTGTCATTTATAACTTATCTGCAAAATTCGAAGTCATTCCGAGCAGTTTAGGCCGGTTCGGCGCATTGAAGCGAATTCTAGAATTTCAAAGTTTTTAAGTTTGATTAATTTGGTTTTGGGGTTTGATTTCGAGTTCCGTTGTTCCAGAAGTTCGAGCGAGTCTGTATTGTGAATACAGACTTGCCGGTGCTTTTGGACGGGGTCCCGAGGGGCTCGGGAGTGTTTTAGACCTCCGGGAGCTAAGTTGGAAAAACCAAAAAATCTACTATCTAGTTTCCTTCTCTGCGATCGCAGAAGGTGGGTTGCGATCGCGGAGAAGGATTTTGCTGGGCTAGTGATTGTTCACTGCGATCGCAGCCTCCCCTTCGCGATCGCAGAGGTCTTGCCAGTTATTATTCGCGATCGCAGGACCCCTGCCGCGATCGCAGAGGTCTTGCCAGTTATTATTCGCGATCGCAGGACCTGTGCCGCGGTCGCATTGGTCTGGCCAGTTGGCCTTCGCGACCGCAGTGAAGAAATCACTGGGCAGTGTTATTTAATACGGGACTTAGCCTTATTCCACCATTTTCATCTTCCTCTTCAAGATTTTAGAGAGTTTCTCAAAGAACCTTTCCCCATTGTAATTGAGGTAAGTAAATTTCATAGTTTTACTAGTTTCAAACACTAATACCTAGTTAAATTCACTAATAAATCATCTAAAAATTATAGAGTTAGGTAGTAATTTTAGGGTTCTTGAGGATTTTGGGATTTTCCATGTTAGGCCATGAATCCTTGTATAAATTACATAACTTCGATCCTTAGACTCCGGGTAGTTGATTCCTTCGTGAATTTTCGAATATCTGAACGTGTGGTCCCGGGGTCGAATTTTAGTATTCTCGGAGAAATAGTAGGAAATGTATAATTTGGCTTGGGAATTGGTTTATTGAGTACTTATTGATGTTAATAAATCCATTATGTCTAGATATTACCGATTCGGAGTTGGATTCGAGAGGGAAGGCTGTGATTGAGGCTTGACTTGCATTTCTGGAGCCGAGGTAAGTGTTTGGCTTAACCTCAGCTTGAGGGATTAGGTATAGAGTCTTACTTGCTATGTGTAACTCATGTCCAACGTATAGGCGTGGTGACGAGTGCCTATGCGTTGCGGTCAAGCATGCCCGTGAGTCATTTGTGATGAAACTTACTATGTTCTTAATATTCTCCGCCCTGTGAGTAATTGGTGAATTAAGAAGTGATACGTTGATGTTGTTTCTTGACTTGAAGAGTTATTGAGTGATTTATTTCAGTTGATGCTTACATTGTTGAAATTGTAATTCCGATGCGAGGTTGGTTATAGCTGAGACCCTTGTCGGGCATTGTTGAGTTTGTAATTGATGTTTTCTCCTTGCTGGGGCAATAGAATTGTATTGAATATTTTCATACACTTGAGACTTCGTAATGTTGACTTTCACATTATTGTTGCTTTGTTTTATTATTTGTCGCACAAGGGGACATGTCGTACTGACTGTTTGTTACTTATATGCACGAGTGGACATTCCGTGCCGAGCGTTATTATATATGCACGAGGGGACATTCCGTGCCGAGCGTTATTATATATGCATGAGGGGACATTCCGTGCCGAGTGATTGTGAGGTTATGCACGAGAGGACATTCCGTGCCGAGCATTATTATATATGCACGAGGGGACATTCCGTGCCGAGTGATTGTGAGGTTATGCACGAGAGGACATTCCGTGCCGAGCATTATTATATATGCACGAGGGGACATTCCGTGCCGAGTGATTGTGAGGTTATGCACAAGGGGATATGTCGTGCCTTTTCTGTTCATTATATGTTTGAGAAGTTAAATTTTTGCCTTGTCTTTACGTTTCATTTATTACCCTGTTCTGCTGTGCTAGCATATTGTTACCCCTATCTCCCCAGCATGTTCTCCCTGTATCGGTCTTACTGGCTTATTTCTGTTGCCATCTTTCCTGTTATTATATAAAACTGTACAGGTACATATGTTGTTGTTGGTCCTAGCCTCGTCACTACTTCGCCGAGGTTAGGCTCGACACTTTCTCAGTACATGGGGTCGGTTGTACTGATGCTACACCTGCACTTCTTTATGTTGTGCAGACTATGCAGCCGGACCCGGTGATCAATGACGGTCGCAGCTTCGCTCAGCGCATTCAAGGACATCAAGGTAGACCCGCAGACGTTCGTGGGCCTTGACGTCACCTTCTACTTTCCACTTTCAGCTCTGTCTTACTTTGTATTTCAAAGACAGTCCTATGTATTTATTTTCAGACCTTTTGTTTGTAGTAATCTCTTAGATAGTCCGTGAGTATGTGACACCAGTTCTGGGATTGGTATATGGGTTTTATTTTCGAAAGTGCTATGTTGTATTTTGGTTATTTTGTTAAATTTCATTATGGGCCATCGATGCCTTAGTCAGCTTGTTCGTTTTAGTGGCTATTGAGATTTATTTAGGTCAAACGTTGGCTTGTCTAGCGGGTTCAATGTTAGACGCAGTCATGTCCCGAAGGTTGGATTTCAGGCCGTGACAGAGATAGAAGGAGGTTCTCGTGACCTCGGAACACAGATTTAGATAGAAATACACGGGATGACCCTTTGGGTCATCACAATCTCCACCTCTAAAACAAACATTTGTCCTCGAACGGACATAGAAAGATACCTGAATTGGGGAAAAGATGAGGATATCAGCTCCGCATATCAGACTCGGACTCCCAAGTCACCTCCTCGACTGGATGGCCCCTCCACTGGACCTTTACGGAAGAAACTCTCTTGGATCTTAACTGGCGATCCTGTCTGTCAATAATAGCAACTGGCTCCTCCTCGTAGCCCAACCTCTCATCCAACTGAATAGCACTGAAATCAACCACGTGAGAGAAGTAGGCATCGTATCTCCGGAGCATGGATACATGAAAGACCGGATGAACTCCTGATAAATTGGGAGGTAAAGCAAGCTCATAAGCAACCTCACCAACTCGCTTCAACACCTCGAAAGGACCTATGAACCTTGGGCTCAACTTGCCCTTCTTCCCGAACCTCATAATACCCTTCATCGGTGAGACATTCAACATGACCTTATCTCTCTCCATAAACGATGCATCACGCGCCTTCTGATCTGCGTAACTCTTCTGTTTGGGCTGTGCTGTGCGGAGCCTCTCCTGAATCAACTTCACTTTCTCCAAAGCATCCTTCACCAGGTCGGTGCCATATAACTTAGCCTCGCTAGGTTCAAACCACCCGATAGGAGAATGACATCGCCGACCATACAAAGCCTCAAATGGAGCCATCTCGATGTTGGACTGATAACTATTATTGTAATCAAACTCGGCCAGAGGAAAGAACTGGTCTCACTGACCTCCGAAGTCAATCACACATGCCTTGAGCATGTACTCCAATATCTGAACTGTCCGCTCCGACTGACCATCAGTCTGAGGGTGAAATGATGTGTTGAGATCTATCTGGGTGCCCAACTCACTATGAATGCTCTCTAGAAGTACGAGGTGAACTGAGGGCCTCGATCTGATATAATGGACACTGGCACACCGTACAATCGGACTATCTCCCGACTGTAGATCTGGGCTAACCTCTCAGAAGTATACATAGTAGCTACTGGAATGAAATGCGCCGATTTGGTCAACCTATCCACAATGACCCAAACCGCGTCAACCTTCTGCAAAGTACGAGGCAACCCAATCACAAAGTCCATAGTGATGCGCGCCCACTTCCACTCAAGAATGGGCATTTGCTGAAGTAGGCCTCCTGTCCTCTGGTGCTCATACTTGACCTGCTGGCAATTAAGACATCTAGCCACATACCCCACTATGTCCTTCATCTGCCTCCACCAGAAATGTTGCTTCAAATCACGATACATATTCGTATAACCAGGATGAATAGAATGCCGTGAAATGTGAGCCTCCTCCAGAATGCTCTCCCTCAGGCCATAAACATTAGGAACACATAAACGGCCCTGAAGTCTCAGAACACCATCCTCGCCAATAGTAACCTCCTTGGCACCACCCTTTACCAGTGTCTCCTGAAGCTCTGCTAAGCACGGATCATCAAACTGTCGGGCCTTAATCTCTCCCAATAACGAAGACTGAGAAACCACATGTGCAAGAACTCGACGAGGCGTTGAAAGGTCTAATCTCACCAGGATATTAGCCAAGGACTGAATGTCCAAGGCTAAAGGTCGCTCCTCTGCTGCAATATAAGCCAAACTACCCATACTCTCCACCTTCCTGCTCAAAGCATCTGCTACCATATTTGCCTTGCCCGGATGATAAAAAATGGTGATGTCATAATCCTTCAGCAACTCAAGCCACCTGCGCGGCCTCAAATTAAGATCCCTCTGCTTGATCAAGTGCTGCAAGATGCGGTGGTGTATATAAACCTCACAAGACACCCCATACAAATAATGCCTCCAAATCTTAAGAGCATGAACAATTGCCGCCAACTCCAAATCATGCACATGGTAATTCTTCTCATGAACGTTCAGCTGGCACGAAGCATAAGCAATAACTCTCGTTTCCTACATCAACACACATCCCAAACCAACGCGTGAAGCATCGCAATACACCGTATACATCCCAGACCCGGAAGGCAATATCTGAACTGGTGCTGAGGTCAATGTTGTCCTAAGCTTCTGAAAGCTCGCATCACACTCGTCGTACCATCAGAACGGGGCATTATTTTGAGTCAATCTATTCAATGGAGCTGCATTAGAAGAGAACCCCTCCACAAATCAGCGATAATAGCCTGCTAGGCCCAAAAAGCTCCTGATCTCTGTAGCTGAAGTAGGACGCGACCAACTCTGAAATGCCTCAATCTTCTTAGGATCAACCTTGATACCCTCTCCGGATACCACATGTCTCAAGAATGCCACAGAATCCAACCAAAACTCACACTTGGAGAACTTAACATATAGCTTCTGTTCTCACAAAGTTTGGAGTACAACTCTCAAATGTCGTTCGTGCTCTCCCAGGCTACGTGAGTAAATGAGAATGTCATCAATGAAGACAATGACAAAAGAATTAATATACGACCTGAACACCCTATTCATCAAGTCCATA
This sequence comes from Nicotiana undulata, assembly GCA_005239495.1. Taxonomy (NCBI): domain Eukaryota; kingdom Viridiplantae; phylum Streptophyta; class Magnoliopsida; order Solanales; family Solanaceae; genus Nicotiana; species Nicotiana undulata. The sequence goes on from ML291761.1 coordinate 8,292, forward strand.
AATGCCGTCGGGGCGTTAGTCAAGCCAAAGGACATCACCAGGAACTCATAGTGGCCATATCTCGTACGGAAAGCAGTCTTTGGAACATCCGAGTCCCGAATCTTTAGCTGATGATAACCCGATCTCAGATCAATCTTAGAAAACACCCAATAATTCTGCAAGTGATCAAACAAATCATCGATGCGCGACAAAGGATACTTGTTCTTAATAGTGACCTTGTTCAACTGGCGGTAATCAATACACATCCGTATAAAACCATCCTTCTTCTTCAGAAACAGAAATGGAGCACCCCATGGCGATACACTCGGTCTGATAAACCCCTTAGCCAACAAGTCCTCAAGCTTCTCCTTCAACTCTTTCAACTCCTTTGGAGCCATACGGTATGGGGGAATGGAAATAGGATGAGTGCCTGGAGCTACATCAATACAGAAATCAATATCACGATCCGTGGGCATGCCCGAGAGGTCTGAAGCAAATACATCGGCAAACTCTCGAACCACTGGAACTGAATAAATCGTCTGAGACTCGGCGGTGGTGTCACGCACATAAGCAAGATATGCCAGACAACCCTTCTCGACCATATGTCGAACCTTCAGGAAGGAAATAACCCGACTAGCTGCACTAACTGAAGAACCTCTCCACTCTAGCCTAGGAAACTCGGGCATGGCTAAGGTAACTATCTTGGCATGGCAATCTAGCACGGCATGGTAGGGAGATAGCCAATACATTCCTAAAATAACCTCGAAATCGACCATGTCCAGCAACAGAAGGTCCGCTCTAGTCTCAAACCCACAAAAGGTAACCACACAAGACCGATAAATCCGGTCTACCACTGCAGAATCACCCACGGGGGTGGACACATAAATAGGAGAACCCAAGGACTCACGAGGAACATCTAGAAAATGAGCAAATAAGGCAGAAACATATGAATAGGTGGATCCTGGATCAAATAACACTGATGTCTCTCTACCATATACTGAAATAATACTTGTAATCACGGCATCTGAGGCCACTGCATCTGATCTGGCCAGAATAACATAGAATCTAGATGGAGCACCGGATGACTGACCTCCGCTGGAATGGATAGGGGCTGACTGAACTCCCCCAATCTGTCCTCCACCTCTAGGACGACTTCTGCTGGCATGTCCTCCACCTCTGGGTGGCCGGACCACTGGTGCTGGACTCATAGGCTGATAACCCTATTGTACTGCTTTGCCCCAAATCCTGGGACAAAACCTCTTCATATGACCTGGATCCCCACCTTCATAACATCCTCCAGGTATCATAGCCTGCTTTCCCGAAGAAGAATCCTAAATGGCTGGAGAGCGATGTGTACTCTTTGGCCCCACCCACGGGTAGTGTACCCGGGGTATGATGTACTGCTTCTGCCTTAATTGATGCATGGGCGGTAGGGGTCTGAGCTCCCCATCCCACTTGAGATGTGGCAGGATCCGCTGGAAATAAACCAGTCTGAGACATCGTATCCATGAACCGCATCATACGACCCATGACCTCCTGGAAGCCTGGCGCCGTCATAAAGTCCACTGGAGCAGGATTTGCTGGGGGAACCTCGCCCTGCTCCTCTATGATGGGGTCCTCCACTGGTGGTGCAACTGGAATAGCTCTGGGACGTCCTCGTCCCCTACCTCGGGGTGGTGTCCTCCCCCGGCCTCAGACGGCGAGGGTAGCGGCATCTCCCGGGTTTGGAACGTCAATTGTGTGCGTCCTCACCATCTGTGAGAGAATAGAAGAGTGAGATTTAATACACCATCGACTGCACGATAGAATATGAATAAATAGAGGTTTCCTAACACCCTATAGCCTCCCGAAGATAAATACAGACGTTTCCGTATCGATCCGCAAGACTCTATCAGGTTTGCCCGTGACTTGTGAGACCTACGTGAACCTAGAGCTCTGATACCATGTTTTCACGACCCGAAATTCTAACTCAATTCGTGATGGCGCCCAACACCGGGATCAGGCAAGCCAACACTTGAATTTATAGTGAATTTCCTTTATTTGACAAAACGTTCCAATACTTGCTACATTTAAGAATGTAACATTAATCTTACGTGTGTGCCAGGACCTAGTGTCACGTGTTGTTACACCCCATGTTTTCGTACATGAGATTACATCGTAAGTCAATTGATGTAAGCTCAAACATAAGATTATATTTGATGGAATATAAAGTAATTTAATCATGTTAAATTAGAGGTTACAAATATTTAAGATCATGAATAACAAGTACCAAGAGGGTTGGAAAGCTTAGAAGCTAAACCAATTGAAGAAAATAAGTTTTGTCGAAAGTCGACGAGTTTGGAATATTATAACATGTACTTTAGGGTGAGACTATGGTTCATTACATGATAAGGAGGTTATGCTATGAGTTAATATTTATCGTATGATAGTTGTGTTCTAGATTTTGAAGTCAAGCAAGTTGTGGAACAAAAGTCGGCAAAGGTCTTCACAAGTTAAACTCATAATGTTGTTTAAACTTAGACCAAATGTAACTGATATTTTCTCCCAGTATACTTGGAATTATTGGATGATCTACCAACCAAATTTAATATCTATGAGTCTAGTTTCAAATGCATTAAACCGTTCATCCATATGATGTAGTAGTAGAGATATATTTGTTGTTTCGCGAGACTGCGCAGACATCATAAGTGACAAGTAGGTGGATCACTAGAGCTTTTTGAG
>ML291763.1:0-38078 GCA_005239495.1 Nicotiana undulata
CACACCCTTCCTCCTCCAAAACTCCACAAAATAGTAGTAAAACACGCAGCCCAACAGCAACACCAAACAGTTCGCTACAAGTCAAATAACTCGAACTCACGGCTTCCGATCACCGTCCCGTGAGTTGTAACTATTAGGAAACACATTTATCAAACTTCCTTGATATTTAAACCCTTAAATACAGATATTAGACATTTCTTAACTATGAAGTAACTTCCAAAACTCTAACTACAAAGAAAAAGAAGAGGCGGTATAATGACACTTACGTCGTAGGGATCGTTTTGATGTTATTGCTTCTCGATTTCATGTCCGGGATGATATTATTATTTGAAACCCTAGAAGATAACTTGAGTTTATGTTCATGGGTCTTATCTGGTCGTTTTATGCAGAAATGTGAAGAGAAATCCGACCTAAGGCACATATATATCTATTTTGGAAAAAGTCCAAGAGGTGCTAGCTTGGCACCCTTGGATTGGTCCATATTCTGACGCTTATATCTTTTTATCCCGATGTCATATGAACAAACGGTTAATAGCGTTGGAAACTACATGCCAAGACCTTAAATTTACTATATAATATGTCCCAATATGACCTCATATAGAACATGAAATATATTTCTCAAAAAGCTCTAGTGATCCACCTACTTGTCATATATGATGTCTGCGCAGTCTCGCGAAATTGCAAATATCTCTCTACTCCTATGTTGTATCGATGAACGGTTTAACGCATTGGAAACTAGACTCATATATATTTAGTTTGGTAGGTAGATCATCCCCTAATTCCAAGTATATCGGTAGAAAGGTTCAGTTACATTTGACCTAATGTTAAGCACATTATGAGTGTAACTTGTGAAGACCTTTGCCAACTTTTGTTCCACCACTTGTTTGACTTAAAAACGTAGAATACAACTATCATACGATAAAAATTAGCTCATAGCATAACCTCTTTATCATGTCATGAACCATAGTCTCACCCTAAAGTACATGTTATAACATTCCAAACTCGTCGACTTTTGACGAAACTTATTCTGTTCAGTTGGTTTAGCTTCTAAGCTTTCCAACCCTCTTGGTACTCGTTATTCACGATCTTAAATATTTGTAACCTCCAATGTAACATGATTAACTTACTATATATTTCATCAAATATAATCTTATTTTTGAGCTTACATCAATTGACTTACGATGTACTCTCACGTACGAAAACATGGGGTGTAACACAAACATCATCCAACGCCTGCCTCCGGGATCTTAGACGGGCATGCTCTACAGATCGGCCTAACAGTAAGTCGGCCCCTACAGACACCCCCTTGGCATAAGCGTTCGCCGCAGCGACGTCTTCCTTATACAAAGAAACAAGTGCCTCGGTCTCATCTCTGGTTGCAGATAATGCGATGGTCGACTCAGCAAGACGATCCTTATATTCATCGCACTCCCTCCTGACATCGTAACACTGATGCTCAAGTAAGGTCACCTTTTCTTCGAGGGTACTCTTCTCAGCAATTAGTTCACTCACACGCCCCAGGAGTTCGATTATTTCAGCGTTGAGGGCACGAATTTCCACCCTCAACAAAGCCTTATTTTTCTAAAACTGCAAAGGGACAGTCAAGGCGAGTCGTGAGACTAAAATAAGATAGATAGCCAAAAACATAAAGGAGCTACAATATCTGATCAACAAGGAAAACCATCTCCCTGGTCTCCGCCTCCAGACGAGCTCGAAGATCGTGGAGTTATTTTTCATTCTCATCAAGGCAGCCTCTGAGCTCGCTGATCTCCAAAGTGATCTTCCCGCATTTACTTTTGTAAAAGGCTAAACCAGCTTGGGATCTAGCGAAGGTCCAGTCGTAGAAAACCTTGGCCTGACAAAGGAACGGGGCAAGATAAGAAATATGAACGCCAAGATTTCTGGCAAGATTTGCGAGGAGATACATATTTACAAATTCTGTCGAGCTCACTGAAAATAGATAACTTGTTGGATTCAGGGCTCCCTCCAGCTTTGGCATATTGCTTTGCACCCACACCCACGTTGGATACTCTCGCGCCAGAGAAATCTTCGTCTTGGACATTCCATGATTGCTCCATAGGGAAAGTCGGCTCCGGAGGGGAGTCGTCCACGTCGATTATCCCGGATAAAGAAACCGGGGCCTTACCTTGCCCTCGATGAACAGCGGGACGGGACGTCTCCGGCCTTGCAACAAAATGTGTATCAACTTGGGAGGAGTCCTGGAGAGTTCCCAAATCAGGATCAATACCAGTATCGTCACTAACGGGCTCCTCAAACCCTAATTGAATAACTTCCACATCAATAATAGGCGCGAGCACCTCTGGCTCGGCGGCGGCGGGCTTGACAAAGCATGAGGCAACCGAGTTCTTTTCTCTCAAAGGAGCCTCGGAATTGGCCCTCTTACCATCAGCGACTCGGGGACTCCCACAAGCCTCGAAAGTCAAAATCATCAAAGATTCATCCAATCTGGTTCTCCTTGATTTCAAAGATTCGGTCGGAGAGCTATTCTTTATTCTCTCTCTTCTGACAGACTCCGGGATGCCCGCCTCTCCGAGTGGAACCTCCATCATCACAGAACTTTCCCCCAAACATGTGCAAATGTAAAGGCATAAGTTGCCGAACGCAGAAATTTGATGAGCAATGCCCTCCCAGAAGAGACGCACTTACAACCAAAAAAAATTACCATAAGCTTACCGTGATTTTTTGCCTCCCATCGGACCACTGACAAATCGCGCCACACGCGCTTAGAGTAAGGACAGACCGAGTCTAGCTAGCGAACCCAGTTTGAGAGACTTATAACCGAGCCAGGATATGTAGCAATGGCTACAGCAACGACAGAGAACATTATGTAAATACTTAAGCCACGGGAAAAAGAATGGCGTCAGGGGTATGTGTACACTTACGCTTCACCCTCCACTTCTCTGGAAATGACATCCTTTGCTTCGGAATCAAGTCTGCAATCCTGATTAGAATGAAACGGATCATCCATCCTCTGTCCCTCACCTCATCAGTACAAGCAAAAAAGGCCTTCGTGGCCCAACGCTGGAGTTTGATCTGACCGCCTCGATAAAGCCAGGGGCTATACATTCTAATCAAATGGTCAAGGGTAAAATACATTCCCTTGACCATGTTGACAAGATACTTAGTCATATAAATAATGCGCCAGAACGATGGATGTATCTGACAAAGAGTCACCTGGTACCGCTCACAGAAATCCAGGATGATGGGGTCTATTCAGGGCAAAGAGAGTCCCACCAGCCCAAGAGTAAAGGGGTAAGTGTACACGTTGAGAAAGTCGGCTTCATGCGTAGTAATATCTTCCTCACGGGAAGGGATCTTCACCAGCGCCAAACTACTCCACTGATAGTTCGCTTTTACTTTCCCAGTATCAGAGATCAAACTGATATACCGGATATGGGCTCACATCACCCCGGCCTCGAAGGGGGTCTGTCAACCTTAAAGTCAGAGGTTATCACATAAGCCCCGGGGATGCACTCCTTGAGGCGAGGGGATTCCGTATTTCCCTTGTGTGCTTGTCGAGGAGGAGAAGAAGGTTCGCTGCTCCGAGGAACACGGGAGGAGCTCTTTGCCATGTTCTTTCTGGGAATCAAAAAAGAAGGAAGTATGTGGGTTCAGAGGAGTGAATCCGATGTAAGGAAATGTTTTAGGGATTTGAGGGCAGTGGGAAAGGAAAACAGGGAGTACTTATAGAAATGCCTACGCATGTGCCAAAGGAAGTCAAAGGGGCGGTGGACGCCGTGACCAATGAAGGAACTATCTAACGGCTATACGTATGCGGTGCCTCTCTCTCTCTCTCCTTTGACGATCACCTTGTGCAGCGCGGATGATGCAATAATAATGACTTCAGAACGTTTCTTGTCTCCATGCTCCAAGAAACGCAAGGACTATCTATATACGGCTAAAATTGGGGAGACCAATTTCGTGAGTATTGTGGTATATTATGGTCATTCATATGGCCCAGGGTCGAAGACCGATAGCCTCCAACACAAAGGGATATGGGTCCGAGATCGGCATGAGGAACGACACAAAGATCGAGGCGAACAGTTCTGTAACGAAGTACGATTCCGTACCTAGGCGTTGATTAGCCAAATCAATCAAGATCTTTACAATTAATGCTTATGTACTATGTTAAGACTTCCCCTCCTATAAAAGGGGGATCCTTTCCATTTTGTAAACAACACATTGCACACAATACTCAAGAACATTCTCTGTTTTAATCTCAAACATCCTTCATTCCTCTTTATTAGCTCGTTTACTTGAATTTATTGCTTTCTTTTGCTTGTTCTTCATTTATAGCCTATCATTGATCATAAATAGTGTATCTCAAGGCCTGCAAATTTGTTATAGCTCCATCGAACATTTGACCTAGGCCCGAGCCTCGATCTCAGGGACCCCCGAGGTCGACGTCGAGCCTTTGACTTAAGGCATTATGGTTTTCTTCTCTTTAGCCTTTTAATCGCTTTCTCATTGTTCTACCCTAACGTATTCAGCTAAAATTGTTCAATAACCGGTATTAAGATAAATCACATATGTTTAGAACCACATAACTAAATATAATTGTAGTTACCATTTTCACGGTAAACATATTGATTGATGTTTGAGGGGGATCGAGGATAAGTTGTGGTGTGTTTTAAGTAGTAAGATAAGTGGTGGTTTGTAGATATTGGGTCGGTGATGGTTATGTTGTTGAGGGGTCTGTTCTGGTGGGGGTTTAATGTTTTGAAGAGGTGCGGGGTTGTGATACTGGTGCGTTGTGGGAGGATTTTATGGAGCTATGGGTGGCGGATTTTGGGCTTGGGTGTTTTATGGTGGTGTTTGATTCTGAGTGGTTGTGTTTTGATTGTTTAAGTCGGGAACATTTAGAGTAAGGGAAAGGTTTGCGAGATTTTGGACCTACTCAAGTTCACCTTGTAGCTCTAAGATTTTCTGTTCCAAACATAGGACCAACTCATTCTATCTTGGAGTACTTCTTCCATCTGAGTTTTCAACATTCTTTTTCATTGTAGCATTGTCTTTTCGATTACCACTTAGATCAACCATCTTCAATTTGCCTTTGCCTTTGCTTTTCGGGTCGCTAGGTGGAGGAGGAGGTAGGGGACTTATGTTCAGAAAAACAGAGTCAGTAAGACGAAGTAAAAGAGTGTTTGCAGTATTTAAGCAAATTTCAAGTAAAGTCATGCAATAATTCGTGTCCTACTTTGGGGACCTCATTGTGCTTGAGGTAGGCCTAAGAGACATATAGACTTGGAAAAAATTTATGCCAACATTGCATCATTTCATTAATGCAAAAATAAGTCAAATAAATCTTTCACTAAATCAAAATAATAATTATAAAGTCATTAATGGCATAAAGCCTTATTACATTGAAAGATAACGAAATCTAGTCTAGAAAGCAATAAGGAATATTATCTCCTAGCCTATTTGGTCCCAGAAGGACCTTCTCCATGCTTGGCTCTTTTGACTCCATCAATGACATTTCCCATATCGCGTATGTCCAGTAGCAAGTAAGCCATTGCTTGCTTCCCTCATTCATCATAGTCCATCTTGACAATCCTAATGCCTATTTCTCATATTCCTCTCTAGCTCCATCAATCCTTGCTCTAGATGTTCTAACTCTCTATCGACTTATTTGCTATCTCCTTCCATTCCCTGATTGCCATATTCACCTTATGTTGTTCTAGATGCTCAGCTTCAGACTGGAACACTCTTTTATGCAGCCTCGTGTAGTTTACCTGTGCCTCAACCACCTCATCTATGATCCTATCTTTCAGATTGACCCTGGGTTTGACGTCCCTAGTTATGTCATCTTCTAACCATGAGAGATAGTAGTACAAGTGACCGACGTGATACCTGTCTGGTTCAATAGTCTCTCCCCCCACAATGATCTTTTAATTCCACATGTGTTGGGATTAAAATTTTGAATGGAATAACATATCCTTTGAAATTTGCTCTATACTTGACCAGGTTGGAAACTCAAAAGACACCCCAATTTTCTGACCAAGACAATCAAAGATAGCCGGCGGGGATGCGACTTATGTCCGTGGCCCTATGCCTGACCATGCCAAGGTGTGATACCAAGAGAGACATTGCAACCACTGATCTACCCATTGGCATAAAAGAGTGCGCTCATCTATCTCTCATTCACAATCGAACACCAGCTCGTCTGGAAAGAGCCCTATCTCCCGAGGTGTGACTTGTTTCCTACCAGTTTTCCTAATTACCCTTATAGAAGCGTAAGGGTAGATGCCTCGAAGCCCGGTCAGTACTAAGTGAGTTGTTTCTTTGGACTAGATGATAAACTTGCTACTAGGGAAAAACTTGAACATCCAATGCACTTGCTCGTCTGTCAGATTACTGAAGAAATGCACCCAGCCTACAGCATTTCCATGATCTTCAAACCTGTCTGGAATGAATGTCATATTCTTTGGATGATGACTAGCTATGTAGTCATTCAGCAGCTTGTGTAGAAGTTTCTGGCGATAATCAACCCTCTAAAAGAGTTCTAGCAGCAAAACCTGTAGTAAAAAATTACAACCCTCGAAGTGTCTGAACCCACGCTTGCACCGATCTATAGCATGATACATCTCGGATAAGATCATAGGGATGATAGTGTATTTCTTCCCCTCGATATCCTCCATCACGGCCTTCACGACCATGACCAAGCGAGTATGAATTCTCCCTCCCTGCATGGGAAAGATCAACAACAAAAGAAATAGACTACGAAGATATAGACCCGGTGGTTCACCCATACCAAAGAGGTAATGGCTAGATCCTCATGATACAGGTGATATGATTTGATATTCCCGTACCTCTCATAGAGAAATTCAAAGGGGGTGTATGATTTCACAAGCAAGCCAGTTTGTCGTTCTTCTGAAAACCCAACATCTTCAGAAAACCTCATGGGGTGCGATTTTCTGGTACCAGTAGAACCGGACTATCCTATGGTAACTTGGAGAAGCCCCCTATTTCTTCTAGAAGAGGAGTTGTTTCTTAACTTCCAAACAGAAAAAACAACTCTCTTTTCATCCCAGAACATGGTGGCTGCCTCAATTAATTCCCTGTTGGGTCGAATATTCAGCAAAGATGGAAAGTTACACAGTACCCTTCTCACGTGATTTCTATCACATGGCGCAAGGTCGTTACACCAGTCAATTAGCAGAGGCGAGATATTCTGAACCATACCAAACATGGGTATTTCGTGCTTCATTTTCTGCAAACAAATGAAACTTAGCCATTCCCCCCCTCCAAATTCGACTATTTGCGCAATAATGCTCAACATGTTAGCACAATTTCTCCAATTAATGAACATGATATGATGGTGTCCTTTGGGATTATGCAAATCCCATTGGACTTTGGACAACGTTTATCCAAGCGGGTTGATGTGTAATGACCCGATCGGTCGTACCGAGAGTTTAGCCCTGTTTCGAAAAATTTTAGTTCATTATATGTGATTCAAATCTATGATGTTGTGTTAGGTTGGTTGGTCCAGGTTCGGAGCGGTTGTGGAGAGAAATGAGACACTTTGTCTCTTAAATTGGTTGATTAGTTGGAAAAGTCAACCGAAAGTTGACTTATGGGTGAATGACCTCAGAATGTGGATTTTATGTTTCTAATAGCTTCGTTAGGTAATTTGGTACTTGGGAGTGTGTTTGGAATGTGATTTGGAGGTCTGGGGTAGAATTAGGCTTGAATTGGCGAAATTGGATTTTTGGCAATTTCTGATCGGCAGTGGAAAATTAGCTATCGGGGTCGGAATGGAATTACGAAAGTTGGAACAGGTTCGGAATGTCATTTGGGATGTGTGTGCAAATTTTTAGGTTAATCGGACGTGTTTTGGGTGGTTTCGGCATCATTGGCGAAATTTGGAAGTTTTCAAGTTCTTAGGCTTGAATCCGAGGTTGATTTAGTGTTTTGGCATTATTCTGAGAGGTTCGAACACTCGACTAAGTTTGAATAAGGTTATGGGATGTTTTGTCATGTTTGGTTGAGGTCCCGAGTGCCTCGGGTGAGTTTCGGGGGTATTAACGAACCAATTCTTGGCTTTAAACTTGGCAGATTTTTTGGGTTTTGTTGCAGAGATTTTTGTTCTTCGCATTCCTAGTGGGGTCCCGCGTTCGCGCAGAGTAATTTGGGAAGCTGATACTTTATTCATCGCGTTCGCAAAGAGGTGGACGCGAACGAGGAGATTGGGTAAAGTATTCATCGCGTTCGCTCCAAGGGCTCGCGTTCGCGAAGAGAAATAGGCAGTTGGGGACCCCAGAGGTTTGGTCCACACGTCCGCATTGGTAGGTACGCGTTCATGGAGGTTGACTCTAGCTAGGCATCGTGTTCACGTGAGGCGAGTCGCGTTCGCGTGGAGTAAAAAGGGAGAGCAATTGGTTTGTTCTATGCGAGCGTGTGCGTGTGGCCGCGTTCGCGAAGGGTAAATATCTGGGCAGACAGTGTTAAATCCCAAATCGAGGGTTTAAACCCATTTTTCATATTTTGAGCTAGAGACCACAAGATTGGGAGATATTTGAGGGATTATTTAGAGGATTGATCGGGGTAAGTGTTTCTCACTGGGTTTTGGTTAAACTCCATGATTATGCCCTTAATTTCATCATTTAATTTGTTATTTGAAGTAGAAGATGGGGGGAAATGGAAGAAATATTTGGGAATTCTTTTGGGGATTTGAATGAGCATTTGAGGTCGGATTGTGATGAATTTGATATGGGTAGACTCGTGAGAGATAAGGATTCTAGTTTTGTGATTTTTTTCAAATTCCGAGATGTGGGCCCGGGGGACGGGTTTGGTTAATTTCGGGATTTGTGATGTAAATTGATAATATTGATGTGGGCTTCATTCCTTTTGCATATATTAATGATATAATATGATTTGGTTATATTCGGGGCGATTTATGGTTGAGTCGAGCGGCAAGGGCATTGCGAAGTAGAGTTTTGGCTTGATTGAGGTAAGTAACGCTTCCAATCTTGATTCTGTGGGTTCGAAACCTCGAACTATATACTATATGATTATAATTAAGGTGACACACATGCCAAGTGACGGGCGTGCACCGTGTGATTTGTGGTCTGGTTCACCCCATGGCACCGTTTAGTAGCTATTATGGATTGATATCCGCACTTCTACTAATGTGGTTATATGATCATGCTAGAAATCATGCTAAGTACTATGTTAAGGCTTCACGTCAATATTGTTGAGACCCGAGTGGTCATCTATTATTGTCTTCTCATGTGTTTTAGTTGTGTTACATACTCAGTCATGTCATAGCATATCATATCTTGTCTCAGTCTCGGTAATCGTTATTTGACACATCATATCATTGTTCGGGCTAGTATCATGACATTTTGAGCCCGTGTGTGTGAGACTGGAGAGTGATGACTGAGTGAGGCCGAGAGCCTGACATTGAGTGACAGTACGAGATCGGGCTGCACACCGCAGCGACATATTGATTATGCCTTCATTGGCTTGTTATAGTGCTTGGGCTAAGCGGAGCCTCTCTGGAGTCTTTACACCCCCAGTGAGCGCATTGATATTTGTGGGATGGATCTTCCCTGGACATGGATCTTGTCCAAAGTGTTTATATTTGGAGATGGATCTTCTCCATGAGGCTGGATTGGCCTGTTTTCCTCGGTACTGAGCGACCGATGTCAGTGATTTGTATACGTATTCTGGGATGGATCTTCCCTGGGTCGTTGAGCCATATATAGTACCGAGTGGTTGTGAGGTATATCATTATCTGGAGATGGATCTTCTCCATAGGGCTGGATCGGCCTTCCTCAGTACTGACTGACTTCTGTCTGATGTGTATATATTCTGGGATGGATGTTCCATGGGCCATGCGAGCCATATACAGTACTGAGTGGACAAGTATTTGAGAGTGGGAGCACATCGTGCATTTCATATTATTGATGCATTTACATGTAGAATACGTTGAGTTATATATGTTAAACTGCTCTGAATTGTACTTGTTTTATCACCATGGATTGTCTAGTTAACTGAAAGCATGCCTAAATTTCTGTACATGGATTATGATATAAATTTGGAGGTTTAGTCTGTCACTACCTCTCAGCCCACAGTTTGGGCTTGTTACTTACTGAGTTGGTATACTCACGTTACCCCCTACACCTTGTGTGCACATTCAGGTATCTCTGGTCATGGTAGTGCCAGTTGATCATTTTGGCTGTGGATCATTTTCGGAGAGGACGAGGTAGCTGCTTGTCGATCGTAGACCTGCCTATCTCCTTACCTACCTTCCTTGTGTATTTTTATTAATTATTTCCAAACAAAGTTGTCTTGTTAAATTTTGGGAACAGTTGTAGTATTGGCTCATGACTTAGTGACACCAGATTTTGGGGATTTCTCTTTTACAGTATTTCGAAATTGATTATTATCTTTTATTTCGGTCTCTATGATGGAAAAACGTCAATGTTTAAATATTTTTAATGATAGAAAATGAGTTGGTTAAAAGTGTTAGTTTGCCTAGTTCTACGATAGGCGCCATCACGACTGGTGATTTTTGGATAGTCACAAACGATGAATGCAGTGATATATATCTTGTGGTCTAGTCTTCCCATAAATTTTGGCTCCTGGCAATATATATTTCTTTTTTTTCATCCCCTTCCTACGTACTACGTGATAGTAAAGAGCCACAAAAGTATTACCTTCTATTTTTAAAAATAATGATAAAATTACTAGTATCTAGTAGTAGTTTCAAAACTGGTCCAAATTGTTTGACGTCGTCAGTGCTTTTTGTCGTCTATTTTAGCATTTAGTATATATCCTCTAGATTTGGAAAGTTAATGGCCTTTGCTTTCACAATCTGATAAGTATATTTTAGCAAATTTGAAATGATATAAATCTAGCTTGGACCCTCCACATTAATTTTATTCCTTTTTTATTAAGAAAATAACAAAAACCGGAACTAGCTTGACCCTTGAACATAGCTTCTCCTGTCCGTATATCTTGAGGGCTGTATTAAAAATGCCGACAAAAAACTAGTGAAAGTGGCCAGCATGAGTAACAGTGTCTTAATCGCCAAATTAATTAAATTTATTAACTTTAGTCCAACTTTTCTTTCCCTCGTCTTTACTATATTCGAAAGCTAATATTCTCTTTTTATCAAAAACAAAAAAGACACTCGGCAAACTTGTAGAACCCTTATGATACGTAATACACTATATCATTTTGTAGCTATGGTCCTCATCAAGCTGTGATGATAATAATCTTTTCTATCAAGCTGTGACGATAAAAAAAAAAAGTCACTTAGCAACGACCTTAATCAATCATTTTAAACTAACTGTATTAACTATACCCCACTAACTGATGAATTAGGGTGCTTCACTTGTAATCATTAATTAGGATGTTTCACTTCGTATACGGTTAAAACCGGGCCCATCTGATTTTACTAATTAACCGAGATCAGGGTATGGATCGAAGATCGGCCCCGTAATAGATCAGACCGAGACATGAGGATAAGGTATTGAGTTCGGGATTCGAGGTACCTGTCGAGATCGAGATCAGTAGTGATCGAGACAAACGGGATAGGCATCGAGCAGGACCGAAGATAGCGTAATAACAGAAAGGCGAGATATCTGTGACTGGTCGAGGATCGTGACGGAAATCTCGGAACAGATCAAATCAAGAACGGTTATTTAGCTAATCATGAGATTTCCTTTTGTAATTAGAATTGTACCATAAGTAGAATTCTTCTACTATATAAAGGGGAGTTGTAATCATTTGTGATCCACCTTATTCTAGCATACCAAAGCAATACAACACTCTTTCTCTCTGAAATTCTCTTGTTCATCAGCTTATTTCATATTTCATAACTTATTTCTCAGTTAGTTCGAGGGTGTCCAACTCGAGAGCTGAATTGCATCTCAATATTGGTTTGCTTTATTTTATTTTTAATTTCTATGATTAATCATCGCATTTATCAATTGATATTAGGTAAAATCATGTGTCCTTAAAACCACATATAAGTTTAATTGTTATCCAATTTTAAGGGTAAATAGTTTGGCGCCCACCGTGGGGCTAAGGATAATATTCATTGCCCGGTATTAATGCTCATAACACACACTACTTTACGTTTGTTCTCGTAAGTGTTTTTGATTTCAGGATCAGCATGTCGAACTCACAAGCAGTACCCACACACGCAGATAACGGCCTTGGTTTTCATGGAAAAAACGACAATATAGCCGCCCCAAGGATCGAAGTGCCTCAGGCTGGCCTCGAGGGAGTACCAATTGAAAATACCGTCGTCGTTAGTTCCCATGTCACCCTAAATGCAAATCTGGGCGTTGATCTCGAAGATAGCGTTCGTAGGGAAGTTGAATCAGGTGGTCGAGGTACGCAGGGCGGAGAAGATGGCGGAGTTATCCTTCAACTAATATTTGAAATGTTACAAGTTCAACAAGCTGCTATAGTGCAACTACAAAACCAAAACTGTGCACCTAGTGGGGTCGAACCCGAGCCCTCACTATAAGTTGTTCACAAGGCCGAACTTGTATCGGAGAGGTCGAACGCCAACGAATCGGGGACTGACCCTACCATTATGAAAATGCTCGAGGGATCACAAAGCAAATCGAATAAGGGGAAAAGAAGATCGAGGCAAATGACAAAATGGTAGAAACATACAACTCCCGAGATGACCTAATACAGGGGGCACCACCAATTCTGAAGGGTTTGGATTGAAGAAGTTCGTGCAGAAGCCTTTCCCCCCAAGTGCGGCTCCTAAGCCCATCCCGAAGAATTCCGCGTGCTAGAAATTCCCAAGTATATTGGGACCACCGACCCTAATCAGCATGTCACTTCTTATACATGTGCAATAAAGGGGAATGATTTAGAAGATGACGAGATTGAGTCCGTTCTGCTGCAAAACGTTTTGGGAAACTTTATCGAAGGGGGAGATGATATGGTACCACAATTTGTCGTCCAATTCCATTGATTCCTTCGCCATGCTTGCAAATTCCTTCATCCGGAGCAATATAGGTCACGACTAGGAAGTCGGACCTCTTCAAAGTGAAATAGAATGACAACAAAATGTTAAGGGAATTTGTACTCGGTTCCAGATGGAACGCATGTACCTACCCTCGGTCACAAATGATTGCGTTGTCCAAGCCTTTGCTCAAGGTTTGCACGTATGAAGTTCAGTAGCATCACGACAGCTAAAGCAGAATTTAATTGAGTATCCAACCGTGACCTGGGCCGATGTGCATAATCGGTACCAGTCAAAAATCAGGTTGGAGGATGATCAGTTGGGGGTCCCTCCCGGTTCCATTTATCCAAACAGGTTCGTCGGTAGAATTCAAAGGGACATCGACAGAGAACCATGATCGAACAGAGATCCGTATCAACCATATGGCACAGATCATAGAAACAGCGGTCCGGGACGTAACCTCATTCTAAGTGATCGAAGGAATGATCGAGGACAGAGCTCCTGAGGGATCATTAGAAAAAGCGGCTTCGATAAACATGTCTAGCTCACAGAATCACCACGACTATCAGAATACAACTTCAATATCGACGCATCAGGAATTGTATCAGCCATTGGACGGATTAAGGATACTAGATAGCCTAAACCCTTACAGACATATCCGACACAAAGGAACCCTAATCAAATATGCTATTACCATAGTACTCATGGTCATAGAATCGAGGATGCAGACATCTAAGGGAGGAGGTATCCCTTTTGTTCAACGAGGGCCACCTTCGAGAATTCTTGAGAGACCGAGCTAAAAACCACTTCAAAGACAGGGACGCAAACAGGAAAACTAACTAGAAAAACCACAGGACGTAATTCACATGATCGTTGGTGGGGTCTACATTCCACAAGGACCCGTGTTCAAGCGCACTAAGGTGTCGATCACCGGGGAAAAGCGAACTCGAAACTATGTACCAGAAGGGACCTTGTCTTTCCATGACGAGGAAGCAGAAAGGATCTCACAACCCCCACAATGATCCACTGTTAATCTCTATTCTTATGAATAAGATTCAGGTTAAACGTGTTTTAATTGATCCAGGGAGCTCGGCCAATATTATTCGATCGAGGGTCATAGAGAAACTCGACCAGCAGGATCAGATTGTGATCGCAACTCTGGTTCTCAATGGCTTCAACATGGCGAGTGATACTACCAAGGGTGAAATCATCTTACCAGTTAACGTAGCCAAAATCATTCAAGAAACAAAGTTCCATGTGATCGAGGGCGATATGAGATACAACCGCCTACTCGGACGACCCTGGATTCAGAACATGAGGGCAGTCCCCTCAACCCTTCACTAAGTTCTGAAATTCCCAACACCTGAGGGGGTGGAAACGGTGTATGGGGAACAACATGCCACCAAAGAGATGTTTGAGGTCGAAGAAGTTATATTGGTATCAGCGCCCCCACAAGCAAAGGGATCGGAGTCAAATGGAAAGTAGAAGGCCAAATAGCAACAACAAGCACCAGCCTCGACTCAGTCAGAGAAACAGTCAATGGGCGAGGACGATGATTACTGGATCCCGCGATCCTTCATAAAACCCGATGACCCTGACGCTACCAAATTGACAATCGAATAGATGGAATAAGTCATATTGATCGAGGACCTGCCTGAACGAAAGGTATACCTAGGCACAGGGTTGACTCCCGAGCTTAGGAAAGATTCAGTTATTTTAATATAACATGGATTGTATTGCTTGGTCCTATCTTGATATGACAGGGATCCTACTAGAAATCACTACACATCGGCTAAGCTTGGACCCGAAGTTCCGTTCAGTAAAGCATTAGAGAAGACCTCAGTCCGAGGTTAAGCATGCATTCATCAAGGATGAGGTAACCAAACTTCTCAAAATAGGGTCCATTCGAGAAGTAAAATATCCTGAATGGTTAGCAGACGTAGTGGTAGTCCCTAATAAGGGAAATATACTTAGAATGTGTGTAGACTATATAGATTTAAGAAGGCCTGCCCCGAGGATTCTTTTCCTTTACCGAATATTGCTCGCATGATCGACGCCACGGCCGGCCGCGAGATCCTCATTTTTATCGATGCCTACTCCGGGTACAATCAAATACAGATGATCCCGGAGGATCAAGAAAAGACTTCGTTTATCACTAAATACGGCACCTATTGTTATAACGTAATGTCGTTCGGACTAAAAAATGCTGGTGCAACTTATCAACGCCTAGTAAATTGAATGTTCGAAGAACATATATGTAATTCAATGGAAGTAAATATTGATGACATGTTATTTAAGTCCCTACAATCAGAGGACCATCTGAAACATTTGCAGGAGACCTTCGACATACTAAGAAAGTAAACATGAAGCTCAACCCAGATAAGTGCGTGTTCGGGGTCGGCTCGGGCAAGTTCCTCGGCTTCATGGTATCAAATCGAGGGATCGAGATCAACCCTGATAAAATCAAGGCCATCAAAGATATCATGGTCGTGGATAATGTCAAGACCATACAAAGATTTACAAGGCGCATAGCCTCCCTAGGTCGATTCATTTCGAGGTCCTCATATAGGAGTCACCGGTTCTTCTCACTTCTTAAGAAGAAGAGAAATTTTGCATTGACCCCGGTATGCAAACAAGCCTTAGAAGAACTAAAACGGTACCTGTCGAGCCCGCCACTACTTCAGACCCCAAAAGCGGACGAGCAACTCTACTTATATTTAGAAATCTCGAAAATAGCGATAAGTGGGGTCCTAGTTCGAGAAGCGCAAGGTACGCAATTACTTGTTTATTATGTTAGCCGAACCTTAGGTGAGGCCGAGACCAAATACCCACACTTAGAAAAAAATTGCTTTAATAAGCGCCTCAAGGAAATTAAAACCATATTTTCAGTGTCATCCAATTTGTGTTGTGGCTACCTATCCTCTTCGCAATATTTTTTACAAACATGAACTCTCGGGACGATTGGCCAAATGGGCTGTCAAGATCAGCGGGTATGATATCGAGTATCAACTCCGAATGGCCATCAAGTCTCAAATCTTGGCAGACTTCGTGGACGACTTCACGCCAGCACTCGTGCCCGAGGTCAAAAGGAACTATTATTAAAATCAGGTACATCATCGGGGGTGTGGACCCACTTCACAGACGGCGCTTCGAACGTGAAGGTGTCCAGGCTAGGCATCATTTTGAAGCTACCCATAGGTAATACAATTAGAGAATCTATCAGAACTTTGAAACTAACTAACAATGAGGTCAAGTATGAGGCCATGATTGCAGGTCTCGAGATGGCTAGAAGTTTGGGAGCAGAGGTCGGCCAAATGTGATTCCCTACTTGTGGTACACCAAGTCAACAGAACTTTCGAGGTCTGAGAAGACCGAATGCATAGGTACATGGATAAACTACAGGTGGCTCTATATCAATTTAAAGAATGGAGCACGTACCTCAGGAACAGAATAGCGAGGCCGGTGCCCTTGCAAACTTGGGGTCATCGGTCGAAGATGACGAACTTAGCTCGGGGATTGTCGTACAACTTTCAAGGTCCGTGATTGAAAAAGGACACGCCGAAATAAACTCTACAAGTCTGAACTGGGATTGCAAAAATAAATATATCAATACCTAAAGAATGGGAAGCTTCCATCGGATCCTAAGTAATTAAGGACTCTACGCTCAAAGACATCAAGGTTCACATTGGCCAAGGATGGAACACTGTTAAGGAGAATGATCGATGGACCATTGATGATATGTTTGGGACCAGGACACATCGACTACGTCCTACGAGAGATTCACGAAGGCACTTGTGGAAATCATTCTGGTGCCGAGTCATTTGTTCACAATGTTATCAGAGCATGTATTATGGGGCTGATATGGAAAAGGATACAAAAAGAGTTCGTTCGGAAGTGCAAAAAATGTGAAAGGTATGCGTCGATGATTCACCAGCCCGCAACTCCACTTAGTCTTATCCCCATGGCCGTTCATGAAATGGAGAATGAAAATCGTCGGCCCTCTCCCATCGGCCCAAGGTAAATCTAAATTTATTTTTGTGACTAATTATTTTTCTAAGTAGGTTGAAGCATAGGATTTCGAGAAAGTCAAAGAAAAAGAAGTCATAGACTTCATTTGGGACAATATTTTATGTCGATTCAGGATTCCTGCCGAGATTGTGTGCGATAATGGAAAGCAGTTCATCGGTGGCAAAGTGACAAAATTTCTGGAGGATCACAAGATTAAAAGAATTCTATCGACACCATATCATCACATTAGAAATGAACAAGCCGAATCAACAAACAAGACCATCATACAAAACATAAAGAAAAGATTGGTCGGCGCTAAAGGGAAATGGAGAGAGATACTGTCTGAGGTTCTTTGGGCATACCGCATGACATCAAAGTACAGTACAGGTGCAACACCATTCTCTTTAGTCTATGGTTCCTAAACTTTTATCCTGGTTGAAGTCGGGGAACCTAACCTCAGGTTTCAATATGCAATGGAAGAATAAAATAACGAGGCTATGATTACAAGCCTCGAATTGCAAGATGAAAGACAGGAAGCCTCCCTTGTTCGAATGGCCTCACAGAAACAGCGGATCGAAAGGTATTACAATCGAAGAGCCAATCTTCGACACTTTAAAATCGGGGACTTAGTACTAAGAAAAGTCACCCTCAACACTAGAAACCCGAATGAAGGAAAACTTGGCCCTAACTGGGAAGGACCATATTAGGTCCTCGACATCATCAACAAAGGATCCTACAAGCTTGGCACGGTGGACGGAGAGCAATTACCAAATAATTGGAACGTTTCACTCCTCAAACGGTACTATTGCTAACGTACGACCTTTTCCATTTTCATTTATATTTTAAATTAATCGATTTTAGGTGTTTGATCGAACACGTCGATGGATTCTTCAACACAAAATCCTTAGGTATGAAAGCACGTGTTGCACTCTTTTTCCCTTAGACCGTTTTTGTCCCAAATGGGTTTTCCTTGCAAGGTTTTTAACAAGGCTATCATTGTTCGTGCTAACATAGAGAAATTCAACAGTATTCGAGGCTTCGTTACAATCAACCTCGGGGCATCACCCTCGAATGTCAACTTTGCTGCAAAGGAAAGTACTTCGTGTCAACAGGGTCTCGATAGGTAAATTTTGTAAGGGCCAAACGGTCGAATGATCTGTGCCCATGTAGGTTACTCGAGCCCTAACATCAAACATGTATGTATGTATAATCATCTATTAAGAGAAGTATTTTTCCTTGCCAAATATTTCATGCCTTAGAAAACGTTTACTTTACAATTTCATACTCTTGATCTATTGTGTAAACAGGCTTAAGGGCCGATCACAACTGAAGTTCGAACAACTAACCCCACACTCGGGGACCGCCTATTTGAAACCCTCAATTTTTATAGGCCACGACCACCCCACTCGGGGACTGACACTTCGAACAAGTTCGAATTTTAACGAGAAAACAAGCCCAAGAGGCAAGTCCCAAACTAAAGAGGCTACAAAAAAGTTAACACACTTCGTAGACGTCCGAATTCCGTAATAAAATAGGCCTTGGAATATTTTCATAAATCGGTTAAAAAGGCTATCCTCGGCTCGAACAAATTCTTTATTTCATGCCAAGGCATTATGAAACAAAGGGTTTCGACGATATCGACCCTCGAAAACCCTAATGGGTACAGATTTGTTTGAACTCTCGAACAATTACTTATCTCGTGCTAACGCATAACTAATTTTAAACTTTTCAAGCCGAAAGGGGGGAAAGCCATTCTTTTTTTACAAAGGCCACATCAGCCTAATACAAAATCCTATGGGTCATTTTTATTTTTGAGTTTGAGAAATCATCTTCACTCAACTAAAACCTACGGGTTATCCTACTTCGAGTTCGAGCAAACACTCACTCGACACTAGTTCAATTTTAGCCACAATTACCTGAGTCTCGAACAAGGATACAATTTCATAATGCATAGAATGAAACTAAATGAAATAAAGACAAGGCAGAAAGAGAAAGGAAAGGGTATTTGCATATATGTCAAAATTAATTTACAAGGGAAACATAGCCCGATCAAGGTTCTTTACAAAAATTTAAAGGTAAAATCCTAATTGCCTAATCTTCCCTAGGAGATGCATCTTCACCATCAGGATCCGCTCAGTTATCGGACCCGTTTAGGCTCCCGACGTCATCATCATTGGAAGAGGCCAATGCCTTAGCATCGGCTTCGAGATCTTTAGAATTTTTTATCTCAGCAGTGAGATCGAAGCCTCGAACATGGATATCCTCAAGGGTTTCCCTTCGAGACTAGCATTTGGAAAGCTCGTCCACCCAATATGCTCGAGTTTGGGCAGCATCGACAATTTTCTTTCC
Source organism: Nicotiana undulata (assembly GCA_005239495.1). Taxonomy (NCBI): domain Eukaryota; kingdom Viridiplantae; phylum Streptophyta; class Magnoliopsida; order Solanales; family Solanaceae; genus Nicotiana; species Nicotiana undulata. The sequence continues at coordinate 19,316 of ML291763.1, forward strand.
TTGAGCTTGAGCGGCTTCAACATCAGACCGGTAGACGGACATGATCACCTCAGCATCAACCTTGGCCTTCTCAGCTTCAGATTTAGCCGATACAAGTTCGGTGACCAAACGAGCCTCTAGCTCCTTAATTTTCTTAGCATGTGCCAAGCTCTTCTCTTTCATGCCCTGGAGCTGATTTCCAGTCGATGACAACTGATTTCGAGCAGCCTTCTTCTCTGAGGCAAGGCGGTCCATGTTTTGCTTCTACGCCAAGGTCTCCGCCTTCACCACATCAACCTCTCCACAAAGCTAATCTATTTTCTCGAGCTTCTGCTGCACCTGTGAGATCGAATTATTATCCATCACCCCCGAACCGATGCCATAAGCTTCTAAGATTTTTATTACCTGCTCAGTCAGTTCGCTTTGTTCTTTTTAAGCCGCGGCTAGCTCGGCTCGGAGATCTTTTATTTCTTCTTCTTTCTGCCCAATGAGAGGTTTAAGGGCATTCTTCTCCCTGGTAAGCCCTTGAATATCAGCTTCGTACCGTCTCCATTCTGCTCGGGATCTAGAACATGCCTCATCATGAAGCACTGAGGCCTACACATATAGAAGAAAAGAAATTAGATGAGAAGAGAATAAATACAAGTATGATATCGACGGGGGGAGTTAAGGCTTACCCGATTCAAATCTTGGTGTGCCTCAATGAAGAGACTCGATGCCCCGTCTGAATCCTTCCACAATATCTCCAAGACACTCACCCCAGCAACGTCTTCGACCCCGGTAAAGTAACCACGGAAAGGGTCCTCCCCTCTGTGGTCTTTTCTATAGAAGGGGTCTTCAAAGCCCAAGCATCCTGAATCATCCCCTCAGAAAACGAAGTTAGCGACAGGGAGTCTCCAATTTCTATTGACCCAAATAGGTCACTTGCATTCTCTTCGTCTCGAGGAGCCTCGAAACCGGCCTCTACAACCATATCCGCCGTTTTCTCACTTTGTGGGAGGCATATTCAACCTTTGACGACTTGGAGACTTCGCCCAAGTCTCTTTTCAAGACCCCCTCAACTCGAGGCAGAATCTCTTTAACCCTCACCGACCCAGTGGCCTTTTGAGCCTCAGTGTTCATCTTCACTCGGGACACCGGCCCAAAATCGTCTTCTGTCTCTTCCTTTTCTTCCTTTTTGTCCCTTAGGAGTCGAACTGACTCCATGGTCAGAGGGGTGATGTTTTTTTTGGGCTTACGAGCCACTCTCTTCTTACGCTATGGATCCTCAGAGGTCGATATCCTTTTTCTCTTTTTCTCCTTTATCGGCTTCGGGACCGGAATTGAAGTCTCTTCTTCACCAGATGGGGGCCTCATGACTACATCTTTGCCGAGACCTGCAGGAGAAAAAATTGAGTAAGTTTGGAGGAATGTTTTAACCAAATCACCAAATACATGAAAAGGGCTTATCATGATTTTTGGATTCCCACCGACTTTTTGATAAATCGCGCCATGCGTGCTCAGCGTACATTGAGGTCAAGAACAGGTCCCTGAATCAGCTCCGGAGGTTAGGAATTGCACCAGGCATCCAGGCAGCCGCTGCACCATAGAAAGAATGTCTATGAGAAAAATTGAAGAAGCAAAATAAAAAATAGAAACTAAATGTTAGATAGTACTTACATTTCATATTCCACTTCTCGGGAAACGACATCTTCTCGGCCGGAATCAGGTCCGAAGTCTTCACTTGGCTAAATCGACTCATCCAGCCTCGATCTTTGTCCTCATCTTTGCCCACCTCGGTAAAGTTGTGGGATGTACAACCTGATGAGGTGGTCGAGGGTTAAGGGGAGCCCTTCGACTTTGGTCATGAATAATCGGAGCAATATTACGATCCTCCAGATGGAGGGATGCATTTGATCGAATTTCTGCAGAAGTCCACGATAATTGAGTCAAGGCGACCCAACGTGAAAGGGTAACTGTAAACACTCAAGAACCCTTCCACGTGGGTGGTAATATCTTCCTCAGGGGCCGGTATTACGACCTTTTTCTTCTGCCAGTTACAATCCTTCTTCACGTTTTGAGGAAATTCTCAGGTATCAAGCATATATATCTCGATAGCGGTTCGCAACGACCGGGGACCTCAAGGTGTTGTTCCACATGTGCTTTCCTGTCGGCTGGCTGAAAGGATGAAGTGGGTTCCTTTTGTGGCACAGTCATTGACGTTTTCGCCATTTGGTTTTGAGGTTAAAGAAAGATGAACATGATGAAATTTGGTGTTTTAAGAAGAGGTTAACGGTGAAACTTGAAGATTTCAAAATGAAGAACTTGAACAATGCAAAGAGCTTTGAAGGTTAGAGCAGAAGAGGTTGAAAGTAAAGTTTGAAAGAGTGGAAAAGAGGCCTATTTATGGATTTCACGGCGACGGTTCAAATGATCTAGTGGCCGCCGTCAACTGACACACATTAATAACCTGGGGAACTATACCGACGGGACGTTTTGTCACTTCTATCACTTACGTCACAGAGATGATGTCATGACAGCTTGAGGTAAAAATCGAAGGCTCAATTCGTTTCTTGTCATTACACTCCAAAAAACGAGGGGACTATCCGTATATGGTTAAAAAATCGGGCCCACCCAATTTTACTGATTAACCGAGACCAGGGGGATGGATTGAAGACTGGCCCCATAATAGATCAGACCGAGGCATGAGGATAAGGTATCGAGTTCAAGATTCGAGGTACCCTTCGAGATCGAGACCAGTAGTGATCAAGACCAAACGGGATAGGCATCAAGCATGACCGAAGATAGCATAATAACATAAAGGCGAGATATTCGTGACTGGTCGAGGATCGTGGTAGAAATATTGGAACAGATCAAATCAAGAATGGTTATTAAGCTAATCATAAGATTTTCTTCTGTAATTAGAAATGTATCATAAGTAGAATTCCTCTACTATATAAAGAGGGTTTTAATCATTTGTGATCCATCTTATTCTCGCATACTAAAGCAATACAATACTCTTTCTCTCTGAAATTCTCTTGTTCATCAGTTTATTTCATATTTTATAACTTATTTCTCAGCCAGTTCAAGGGTGTCCAACTCGAGGGCTGAATTGCATCTCAATACTGGTACCTTATTTTATTGTTAATTTCTATTGGTAAAATCACGTGTCCTTAAAACCACATTTAATTGTTATCTGATTTTAAGGGTAAACACACTTGTAATCATTAATAGCTTTTTGACAGTAATCGTGATCAATAACCATCACTTCTCGACTTGTTGATAAGTGTAAGTTTCAAACCCGATTTCACTAATAAGACAAACCCTCGTACAAATACGGAGCTAGAACTTGTTCATTAGGTTTAACTTCTCAATCCATAAGTATAAATGCAGACCAGTTTTTTGTTAAACATATGTTTTTAGAATAGACAACTCATTCGGAACCCAATAACTATAAATTGCATATTCTCCTTTCCTTCTTGTGCATACCAATCCTTACCACTGGTACTTCATTCTCCATGCAAAGTAGTGACTTTTTAAATTCTCACAATTTTATATCATATCATGCTTTATTAGCAGATCTATGAGACTTATCATGTGATTAATCAAGACCGAGATGGTAAGACGAGAATCGGTCCCATGTTATATCAGACTAAGACATGAAGTTGTGGTACCAAGCTCAGGATTCAAATGACCAATTGAGATCGAGACTAGCTAGGATCGAGACCAAGTGGGATAGACCTCAAGTGAGACCGAAGAAAGCCTACTAACAGAAAGTCGAGATATCCGTGTCAAGTAAGGATCGTGGTGGAAATATCGGCACGAATCAAATCAAGAACGGTTATTTAGCCAATCATGAGACTTCCTTCTATATTTAGAATTGTACCATAAGTAGAATTCCTCTACTATATAAAGGGGGTTCTAATCATTTGTAATCATCACATTCACGCATAACAAAAGAAATACAATACATTTTCTCTCTTAAGATCTCTTAATCTGTTGTTCAGTTCATCTTTTTCAATTATACTTTAATTTTGTTCGAGGCCGATCAAGCTCGAGAGCCAAGCTGCATTTTACACCGGTTTGCTTTATTTCATAGTCAATTTCTAGCATTAATTCTCATATTCATCAATTTGTGACAAGTGAAATCACATATCCTTAAAACCACTTATAAATTTAATTGTTATCCAATTTTAAAGGTAAATAGTTTGGCGCCCACCGTGGGGATAAGGATAATAGTGATTGCCTGGTACTAATTCTTATAACACACACTACTTTACGCTTGTTCTCGTAAGTGTTTTTGATTTCAAGATCAGCATGTCTAACTCTCAAGCAGTAGCCACACACGCCGACAATGGCCTTGGTTTTCATGGGGAAAACGACAACATAGCCGCCCCAGGGATCGAAGTACCTCAAGATGACCTCGAGGGAGTACTGGTTGCAAACCCTATCGATGTCAGTTCCCATGTTGCCATGAATGCGAATCTGGGCGTCGACCCCAATAGCATTCGTAGGGATGTTTGATCAACCGGTCAGAATGCAAAGGGCGGCGAAGACGGTGGAGTCAGCCTTCGATTAATATTTGAAATGTTGCAGGCTCAACAACCTGCCACAGCGTAACTCCAAAATCAGAATCACGCACTGAGTAGGGCCGAACCCGAGCCCTCATTGGAAGTTATTCATAGGGTCGAACCAGTACCGGAGAGGTCAAACGTGAATGAATCGGGGACTGAACCTGCTATTATGAAAATGCTCGAGGATCTCCCAAGGCAAATTGAATCAGGGGAGAAGAAGATTGAAGCAAATGATAAAAAAGTAGAGACGTATAACTCCCGAGTTGATCAAATTCCAAGGGAACCGCCGATTCTGAAGGGTTTGGATTCAAAGAAGTTTGTACAAAAGCCTTTCCCCCCGAGCGCGGCTTCTAAGCCCGTCCCAAAGAAATTCCACATGCCAGAAATTCCAGAGTATAATGGAACTACCGACCCCATGAGCATGTCACTTCTTACACATGCACAATAAAGGGAAATGATTTAGAGGATGATGAGATTGAGTCTGTTCTGCTGAAGAAGTACGTAGAAACTTTATCGAAGGGGGCGATGATATGGTACCATAATTTGCTGCCCAACTCCATTGATATTTTCGCCATGCTCGCAGATTCCTGCGTCAAAGCACGCCAAATCCATAAAGGTCAAGACTAGGAAGTTGGACCTCTACAAAATGAAGCATAAAGACAGCGAGATGCTCAAAGAGCTCGTATCTCGATTCCAGATGGACCTACCCTCGTTCGCAGATGATTGGGACTTCTAGACTTTTACTCAAGGGATAAACATATGAAGTTCGGTGGCCTCGCGACAGTTGAAATAAAATTTGATCGAATACCCGTGCACAATCGGTACCAGTCAAAAATCAGAGTCGAGGATGATCAGTTGGGAACTCCTTATGGGTCCATTTATCCAAGCAGGATCACGATATAATTCAAAGACATAGAACCATGATCGAACAAAGATTGTTATCAACCATACGGTAGAGATCGGAGAAACATCGGTCCGGGAGGCAACCCCATTCGAAGTGATCAAAGAAATGATCAAGGACAGATCTCCCGAGGGCTCATGAGTAAGAGTGGTTTTGACAGAAATGTCGAGTCCATAGAAGCACCTCGACTATCAGAATACAACTTCAACGTTGATGCTTCGGCTATTGTATCGGCCATCAGGCGGATCAACGACACTACGTGGCCCATACCCCTATAGACTAATCTGGACTAGAGAAATATTAATCAAACGTGCAATTATCGTGGCACTCATGGCCATAGAACAGAAGACTGCAGACAGCTGAGGAAGGAGGTAGCTCGTTTGTTCAATGAAGGGCATCTTCTAGAATTCTTGAGTGTTCGGGCTAAGAACCACATCAAAAACAGAGATTCAAACAGGAAGAATGAACAAGAAGAGCCACAGCAGGTGATCCACATGATTTTTGGAGGTGTCGATATTCCTCAGGATCCCGTATTCAATTGCACCAATATGTCGATCACGAGGGAAAAGCAGACTCGAGACAATGTACCGGAAGGGACATTGTCTTTCAATGACGAGGATGCAGAGGGGATCTCACTACCCAACAACGACGCACTGATAATATCTGTTCTTATGAATAAAATTCACATAAACGTGTTTTTATTGAGCTAGGTAGCTCGGCCAACATTATTCGATCGAGGGTCTAGAACAGCTCGGCCTACAAGATCAAATTGTGCCCGCAGCCCGAGTGCTTAACGGCTTCAACATGGCAAGCGCAACTACCAAATGTGAAATTACTTTACCAGTGAACATGGCCGGGACCATCCAAGAAACAAAGTTCCATGTGATCGAATGTGACATGAGGTACAACGCCATGCTCGGAAGGCTTTTAATCCATAACATGAGGGCAGTACCCTCGACCCTTCACCAAGTTCTGAAGTTCCCGACATCAGGGGGAATCAAAACGGTATATGGGTAACAACCCACTTCCAAGGAGATGTTTGTAGTCGATGAAGTGATACCGGTATCCAGACTCTCATCAGCAAAGGAATTGGAGTTGAAGGGAAAGTAGAAGGCCAAATAGAAACAACAGACATCGGCCTCGGCCCAATTTCTGGAGCAAGGGATCAACGAGAATGACGACTATTGGATCCCTTGATCCTTCATAATTCCCGATGACTCGGACACCAACAAGTCAATGGTCGAAGAGTTATAACAAGTCACGTTGACCGACCATCATCCTGAATGAAAGGTATACTTGGTCATGGGGCTAACCCCCGAGCTCAGGAACAAACTTATTTATTTCCTTAAAGCTAACATAGATTGCTTTGCCTGGTCCCATCTCGATATGACAGGGATCCCACAAGAAATGAATACCCATCGATTAAGCCTTGACCTGCAGTTCTGTCTGGTAAAGCAAAAAAGAAGGCCCTAAGGTTAAACACGCATTCATCAAAGACGAGGTAGCCAAACTTCTCAAAATAGGATCTATTCGGGAAGTAATATATTTCAAGTGGTTAGCGAACATCATAGTAGTCCCTAAGAAGTGAAATAAACTTAGAATGTGCGTACATTGTAAAGACTTGAACAAAGCATGTCCTAAGGATTCGTTTCCTTTGCCTAATATCGATCGTATAATCGATGCCATGGCCGGCCATGAGATTCTCAGTTTTCGCGATGCCTAGTTAGGGTACAACCAAGTACAGATGAACCCGGAGGATCAGGAAAAGACCTCGTTTATCACTAAATATGGCACCTATTGTTATAATGTAATTTCGTTCGGACTAAAAGAATGTTGGTGCAACTTATCAAAGCCTAGTAAACCGAATGTTCGAAGAACAAATAGGAAAGTCAATGGAAGATTATATTAATGACATGTTAGTTAAGTCCCTACGAGCAGAGGACCATTTGAAACATTTACAAGAGACTTTCGATATACTAAGAAAATACAATATGAAGCTCAACCCAGAAAAGCGTGTGTTCGGGTCGGCTCGGGCAAGTTCCTTGGCTTCATTGTATCTAATCGGGGGATCGAGATCAACCCCGATAAAATCAAGTCTATGGAGGATATCACGATCATAGATAATGTCAAGGTCGTGCAAAGCTAATGGGGTGCATAACCTCCCTAGGGCGATTCATCTCGAGGTGCTCGAATAAGAGTCACCGATTCTTCTCACTGCTTAAGAAGAAGAGTAGCTTTGCATGGACTCCGGAATGCCAACAGGCCTTGGAGGATCTAACACGATATTTGCCGAACCCGTCACTGCTTCACACCTTGTAAGCGCACGAGCAACTCTACTTGTACTTGGAAGTCTCGGAAATAACGGTAAATGGAGTCCTAGTCCGAGAAGAACAAGGTACGCAATTCCCTGTTTATTATGTTAGTCGGACCTTGGGTGAGGCCAAAACCAGATATCCACACTTAGAAAAATTAGTGCTTGCTTTAATAAGTGCCTCTAGGATATTAAAATCGTATTTCCAATGTCATCCAATATGTGTTGTAACAACATGTCCTCTTCACAATATTTTGCACAAACCCGAGCTTTCGATTCGATTGGACAAATGGTCCATTGAGATCAGCGGGTATGATATCGAGTATCAACCCCGAACCGCCATCAAGTCTCAAATCTTGACAGACTTCGTGGTCGACTTCATGCCAGCCCTCGTACCGAACGCGAAGGGGTCCGAGTTGGTATCGATCTAAAACCATGGGTAATATTATTAGACAATCTATCAGGGCTTCAAAAGTAACTAACAATCAGACCGAGTATGAGGCCATGATTGCAGGTCTCGAGTTGGCTAAAAGTTTAGGAGCAAAGGTCATCGAAGCCAAATGTGATTCCCTCCTCGTGGTAAACCAAGTTAACAGGAATTTTGAAGTCCAAGAAGACCGAATGCAGAGGTACTTGGATAAGTTGCATATAACTATCGATTTAAAGAATGGACCTTACAACAAGTACCTCGAGAACAAAATAGCGAGGCCGGCGCTCTTGCAAAACTAGGGTCATCGGTCGAAGATGACGAACTCAACTTGGAACTGTCATTCAACTCATGATATCAGTGATCGAAGAAGGCCACGCCGGAATAAACTCCACAAGTCTGACCTAAGACTGGAGAAACAAGTACATAGAGTACTTAAAGAACGAGAAACTTCCATCAGATCCAAAGGAATCGAGAGCTCTGCGTACGGAGGCAGCACGTTTCACTTTGTCTAAAGACGAAACAGTGTGTAGAAGGATGTTCGATGGACCACTGGCAATATGTTTGGGACAGGAAGATACCGAATACGTCCTACGAAAAATTCACGAGGGCACTTGTGGAAACCATTCTGGTGTTGAGTCCTTGGTTCACAAAGTAATCAGAGCAGGGTATTATTGGATTGACATGGAGAAATATTCAAAGGAGTTCATTCGAAAGTGCGAAACATTTCAAAGGTATGCACCAATGATTCACCGGCCCGAAGAGCAGCTCCACTCGATCTTATCCCCATGGCCGTTCACGAAATGAGGAATGGACATCATCGGCCCTCTTTTATTAGCCCCAGGTAAAGCTGAGTTTATTTTATTTATGACTGGTTATTTTTCTAAGTGGGTTGAGGCACAGGCTTTTGAGAAAGCCAGCGAAAAGGAAGTCATAGACTTCATTTGGGACCACATTATATGTCGATTTAGGATTCTTGCCGGGATCGTATGTGATAATGGAAGTCAATTCATCGGTAGCAAAGTGACTAAACTTCTCAAGGATCACAAAATCAAAAGAATTTTATCGACACCTTATCATCCCAGCGGGAACGGACAAACCAAACTGACCAACAAACCCATTATTCAGAATCTTAAGAAGAGGTTGACCGACCTCCGAAGGATAGTGGAGAGAGATACTACCCGAGGTTCTTTGGGCGTACCGCACAACATCGAAGTCTAGTACGGGAGAAACGGCATTCTCGTTAGTCTATGGCGTCGAAGCTCTTATCGCGGTCAAGGTCGGAGAACCTAGCCTCATGTTCCAATATGCAACAGAAGAATCAAATCATGAGGCCATGAATACGAGCCTAGAGTTGTTGGATAAAAGAAGCGAAGCCGCCCTCATTCGATTGGATGCACAAAAACAGCGAATCGGAAGGTACTACAATCGAAAAGCCAATCTTACAAATTTTAACATTGGGGACTTGGTGCTAAGAAAAGTCACCCTCAACACCCAAAATTCAAAAAAAGGAAAACTGGGTCCGAATTGAGATCAGGTCCTTGAAATCATCGGATAATGATCCTACAAGCTAGGCACGATGAACGGAGAATAATTACCGAGCAATTGGAATGTATCGCTCCTAAAACGACACTACTGCAAAGGTAAATTTTGTAAGGGCCAAACGGTCAAATGAACTGGGCTCGTATAGGTTGCTCGATCCCTGACACCAAACATGTATGCATGTATAATCATTTATAAAGATAAGTAGTTTTCCTTGCCGATATCTCATGCCTTAGAAAAATTTTCTACTTTGCAATTTCATACTCTCGATCTATTGTGTAAACAAGATTAAGGGCCGATCATAACGGGAGTTCGGATAACTACCCACACGTTCGAGGACTGGAGTCCGAAAAGTAAACAAGATTGAATTATTAAAACTTCAATACTGTAGGACCATAAAGGCAATCCTCGATTATTATAGGTCATGACCACCCCACTCGAGGATTGTTACTTCGGGCAAGCCCAAAGTAAAATGGGAAAATGAGCCCAAGAGGCAAATCCCGAACTAAATAGGCTATGACTGAATGAACATGGTTCGGAGACGTCCGAATTCCGTAATAAAACAGGCCTTTAATTTTTTTTGTATAAACCAATTAAAAAGGCTACCCCTGGCCAAATCATAAAAAGGCTTCGATAATATCAAGCCTCGGAAACTCTAATGAGTACAAAATTGTTCGAACACTCGATCAATTTCTTATTTTCATGCTAAGGCATTACAGATTTTACAAATACAAACGATAAAAACTTTTCAAGCCGAAAAGGGGTAAAAGCCATAAATATTCTTTATACAAAGTCCATATTAGCCTAATACAAAAGCCTAAGGGCTATTTTTTACTTTGATTTCAAGAGACCGTCCTCGCTCAAATAAAAACCTAAGGGTTGTCGTGCTTCGAGTTCAAGCAAGTACTCACTCGATCCTAAAAATTATGCTAGTTCGGTTTCGAACGAATTGCCTAAACCCCGAACCTTAGAATACAATTTCATAAGGCAAAAAGGAAGCAAAATCTCACAAGATAGAAAGAAAGAAACTTGTTTATATATGTCAAAAAGTTATTTACCAGGGCAGCATGGCCCGATCGGAATTCTATACAAAAATCCAAAAAAGAAGCATGAAGGAAAGATACAGATTCTAAGGACCTAGTCTCCTCCAGGAGCAGCATCTTCACCCTCGGGGTCTTCTCCACTCTCGGAACCGCCCATTCTCCCGGAATCGTCATCATTGATAAAGGCTAACAATTTGGCATCATCTTCAAGCTCTTTTGCATTCTTGATCTCGGCAGTAAGATCGAAGCCGCGAGCATCGATCTCCTCGAGAGTCTCCCTTCGAGACTGGCATTTGGAATGCTCGGAAATCTAGCGTGCTCGAACCTGAGCAGCTTCAGCAACCTCCTGCCCGAGCCTAAGCGGCGTCGGTCCGGTAGACGGCCACAATTGCATCAGCATTAGCCTTGGCCACTTCAGCCTCAGATTTGGCCATTGCAAGTTCTGTGACCAGCTTCTCTCAATGAAAAGTTGTTGAACCCATCCGATATTGGAACTCCTCAATTTTCTTGGCTTGTACCAAATTTTTCTCTTTCATGCTTTAGAGTTGGCTTTTAGCCGAGGACAGTTGAGCTCAGGCAGCCTCGTTTTCTGAGGCAAGTCGATCCATGTTTTTCTTCCACGCTATGGTCTCTACCTTCATAGCATCCACTTCCTCACAAAGTTTCCCAATTATATCGAGCTTTTGATGGACCTATGGGATCGAACTGTTAGCCACCACGCCCGAATTGGTGCTATTAACTTCTAAGATTCTTCTTACTTGCTCAGCCATATCGATTTGTTCTTTCTAAGCCGCTTCTAGCTCAGCACGAAGGCCCTTCGCTTCCTCTTCTTTTTGCTCACTGAAAATCTTGAGGGCGTCTTTCTCCTCAGTGAGCCCTCGAATTTCGGCCTCATATCGGCTCAGCTCCCCTAGAGATCGAAATAAAGCTTTATGATGAAGCACTGATGCCTACAAAAATAAAATAAAAAATAGTTATACGAGAAGAGAACAACTCAACAACAACAACAAACCCAGTTTAATCCCAACATGTGGGGTCTGGGAAGAGTAGTCTGTACGCAGACCTTACCCCTACCTAGTGCAGGTAGAGAGGTTGTTTCCAATAGACCCTCAACTTAGGAAGGGCAAGAAAAAGAGGGAATCAAGGAAGGAAGAAAGATGGAAAAAAACAATAATACCAATAAAAATCACATACCTCAACAAAGGATAAATAGTATCCAATAATAGCAACAGGGAATATAATACCTAAGGCGAACAAAACCACATACCATAATAAAAATATAAGAATATGAAGGAAAATGCATGCTACTAAGCCTATCGGTGAACACTATAAACTACCTACTAACCTTCTACCTTAATCCTCTACCTCCACACCCTCCTATCAAGTGTCATGTCCTCAGTGAGCTAAAGCAGCGCCATTTCCTGCCTAATAACTTCTCCCCAATACTTCTTAGGCCTACCTCGACCCCTTCTCAAACTCTCCATGGCCAACCTCTCACACCTTCTGACAGGGGCATCAATGCTCCTTCTCCTAACATGTCTGAACCATCTCCGTCGCGACTCCCGCATCTTATCCTCCACGGAGGCTACTCCCACTCTATCCCGGATAGCTTCCTCTTAATCCTATCTCGCCTGGTACACCCGAACATCCATCTCAACATCCTCATATCTGCTACTCTCATCTTCTGCACGTGGAAGTTCTTGACTGGCCAACACTCAGACCCATACAGCATAGCGGGTCGAACCACCACTCGAAAAAACTTACCCTTAAGTCTTAACGGCACATTCCTATCACATAGAACACCGGAAGCGAGCCTCCACTTCATCCATCCCACTCCGATGCGATGTGTGACATCTTCGTCAATCTCCCCGTTGCCCTGGATAATAGACCCGAGATACTTAAAAATCGCTCTCTTGGGGATAACTTGAGCATCAAGCTTAACCTCTACGCCTGTTTCATGGGTCTCACTGAATTTACACTTCAAGTATTCTGTCTTGGTTCTACTCAGTTTGAAACCTTTAGACTCCAAGGTTTGTCTCCAAACCTCTAACCTCGCGTTAACTCCGCTACGCGTCTCGTCAATCAACACTATATCATTGGCAAATAGCATGCACCAAGTCACCTCCCTTTGGATGTGACGCGATAGTACATCCATCGCCAAGGCAAACAAAAATGGGCTAAGAGTCGATCCCTGGTGCAACCCATCACCACAGGGAAATCGTCTGAGTCACCACCCACAGTCCTCACCCGAGTCTTAAAATCATCATACATATCCTTAATCACCCTAATGTACGCTACCGGAATGCCACAAACCTCCAAACACATCCACAGGACCTCCCTCGAAACTTTATCGTATGCCTTCTCAAGGTCAATAAACACCATATGCAAATCCTTCTTCCTTTCCCTGTACTGCTCCACTAATATCCTTACCAGATGAATCGCTTCCGTAGTCGAACGCCCCGGCATGAATGCAAACTGGTTCTCGGAAATAAACACGCACCTCCTCACCCAGGCCTCCACCACTCTCTCCCAAACATTCATAGTGTGGCTCAATAACTTGATACCCCTATAATTATTACAATTTTGAATATCACCCTTGTTTTTGTAAAGCGGAACCATCGTACTCCACCTCCATTCTTCGGGCATCTTCTTTGCCTTAAAAATAACATTAAACAACCTACCGAGCACCTCCAAACTTGCCCGCCCCGCTCTCTTCCAGAGTTCCATTGGGATTTCGTCTGTCCCCGATGCTCTGCCCCTGCACATCTTACGCATCGCTCCTTCCACCTCCTCTATCGTAATCCGCCTACAATACCCAAAATCCTGCCGACTCTCTGAGTGCTCCAACTCACCTAGCACAATGCGTCTATCCCCCTCCTCATTCAACAGTTTATGGAAGTATGTCTGACATCTTCTCCTAATGAGTGCCTCGTCCATCAACACTTTACCATCCTCGTCCTTGATGCATTTGACTTGATCTAAGTCATGGGATTTCCTCTCCCTCACCTTGGCCAACCGGTACAACCTCTTGTCCCCACCTTTTCCCTCGAGCTCCTCGTACAAACGAGCAAATGCTGCGTTATTAGCCTTCGTAGCTACTAACTTTGCCTCTTTCTTTGCCTTTATGTAACACTCCCGATAAGTCCTTTTCTCCTCCTCGTTTTTACTCTCTACTAGATTCAAATAAGCAGCTTTCTTAGCTTCCACTTTAACTTGAACCTCTCCATTCCACCACCAGTCCCCTTTATGACCCCCAGGAGAACCATTTGTGACCCCTAAGACCTCTTTAGCAGCTACCCTAATGTAATTTGCAGTCATAGACCACATACTAGACGCGTCCCCCATACTCATCCAGGCCCTCATAGCCAACAACTTCTCCCCTAACTCCTGAGCGTTGTCTTTGGTCAAGTTACCCCACTTGATCTTTGGTTTCCTACACCCCGCCCTCTTCCTCCTACTCATCTTGATCTCCAGGTCCATAACTAGGAGCCTATGCAGAGTCGTGAGGTGCTCACTCAGGATGACCTTGCAGTCAGTGCACAGACCTTTATCGCATTTCTTGCAAAGAAGGTAATCAATCTGAGTCTTGCCCATTAAATTTTGGAAAGTGACCAGGTGTTCTTCCCTCTTCGGGAAACTCGAGTTAGCTATAACCAAATCAAAAGATCTAGCAAACTCTAACAGTGAATTACCTCCCTCATTCCTATCCCCAAAACCGTACCCGCCATGCACATCATCATAACCCATAGAACTACGGCCAATATGACCATTGAAATCCCCGCCAATGAACAACTTCTCTGTGTGCGGGATACTACGCACCATCTCGTCTAAATCGTCCCAAAATTGCTTCTTGATCTCCTGGTTCAAACCTACCTGAGGAGCGTATGCACTAATCACGTTTACAGTAAACCCACCAACTACCAACTTAATACTCATCAGCCAAACCGGAAAAAGCTCTCTCCTCCCATTTTTTCTCTCTAGGATGGCGATTTAGAGCTTCCCATGGCAGCCATCGCCTCTCCCCAGCCTTTGGCTGTGGGAGAGAAAAATCCCAACCCTAATGAAGTTAATCCAAACAATAACAATGTTATAACGTATGCAACTCGCTTAACTCACAAGCAATCTGTCGCTCCTCTCACAAAAACGAGTTTGAAGCCAACTGAACTTGTTCATGGAGTTCCTACCATTCAATTCTCAATGGATGAACGTGAAGAATTTTCTAAGGAGGAAGGATTACATCAAGCAGTGGTCATTAAAATATCCAGTACTGCACCAAATTTGCAAGTTTTAAGAAATCATCTACCGAAAATCATTGGCATAAAAGGTAATTGCTTGGTAGGTTTATTGGCTCAACGGCAAATGTTAATTCGTTGTGATCAATATGAAGATTTTGTCTGTTGTTTGGCAAGAGCTGTGAATTATTTTCAGTATAATGGAAAAGAGCATCAATATCGAGTTTTTCCGTGGAGTGTTGGATTTAATCCTAAAGAAGAAACCTCTAGGGCAGCCGTTTGGATATCATTACCAAACTTGTCGCCTGAACTGTTTGCTCACAAGGCTCTACTGTCGATTGCTGCTTCTGTGGGAAAACCTATTGCTATTGATAAATCAACCCAAATAAGATCTCATCCAAGCACAGCAGGAGTGAAGGTCGTTCTGGATTTATTGGACAAACTGCCATAGAAGGTGCGACTTCAATATGTTGATTCAACAACTGGTAAGATAGTAGAGGAGTTCCAGGAAATTGTTTATGATAATTTGCCATCATATTGCTGCCATTGCAAACACCAAGGTCATGAAGAGGTAGAATGTCGTCTGTTGAAATCAAAATCAATAGCAGCAGTTCAAGATGTGGATGATCATGTCGAGGAAATTGTTCAAAATATTGAAAAACTACAGGGTGATGCCAGGGATTTTTTGAATGCAAAGAAACAACTAAATTTGGAGGCTTCTACATCTGTGAATGCAACTGGTGATGGTACAGTTGCTACAGGTGTTAAGGCAGTGATCGAGGACGTTACGCACCCTCAAAATTTGGTTGATGATCAAGTTGCTGCTGGTGTTCAAGCAGCTCCTTTGAGGGTTGGAATTACTGGTGGTGATCGAGCTAATCCAGGGATTCAAATTGTTAATGATCGAGGTGTGGAGAATGTACAAGATGGAACAAACGATATGATTGCTGAAGAAAAACAACCAGGTTCTAAACCTGCAGCTGTGAAGAATTTTCCTATGGTTTTAGAAAAGGAAAAACAGGATGCTAAGGGGCCTAGTTTTGATCCTGTGCAAGCAAGATTTCCTTCAGGTATGGAGGAGAAGGAAACTAGGACTCTAGAATCTGCTAAGCAGGAGCACAAGACATCTGTGAAATCTGGACAATCTCATAGACCTTTAACTATACATGAGGATTGTGCTAATGATGCACCTAACGTGGTCCAGAACTCAGGGAATGAAAAATATGGGCAAAAGAGTGCCTTGATGGAAAATAGAACTGGAAATACAATTAAGGATGGTAAGGGTGGAGATCAGACCAAAAAGAAAGGAGATTGGAATGAGGTAACATCGAGAAAATCCGCTACAAAGAAGGGGGGTTCGCCAAATCGACAGAACCAAGCTGGAAATAACAGCAACATGGTTTCTAGTTCAAATAATTTTGATCTTCTTGCTGCTACTGGAGATCCTGAAGGTGATGCAACAGGTTTAAATGATAATTTGATGTCCAAACAAATAGTTCCAATGTCCAGTAATGAAAGAGGAGGACAAGACAGTGTTGTTGCGGCTAAAAAATTGGATGTTGGACAAAATGATTTGGGTGCTGAACTTATGTGCAACCAAGCCCACAGTTCCAATGCACCTACGTTGCATTTCTCCGATCCTCATGTTGAACGAATAATCAAAGATGCACAGAAAGAAATGATAATGAATCGAGTTATGGATAAACAACCTTTGGTCGCTTTGAACACATCCGTATTTGATATCCCTTCACAATCGTTGGAGTCCTGTGGGGAATTCGAAGGTGACTCTGGGCAGCTAATGCTCTCTACTGGGAATAACAATGAAGTTATACAAGCTAACGTGAGAGGGATGGCTATCAAATCTAGGCTTTGGGCTGACCAACGTGAGGAGGAGGATGACGAGGACTAGGGAGATGGTTTTGCTGGATACTCATCGGAAGAGGCTGAGCAAGAGGCTGCTATGGACAGTGCTGGTGAGGAGATTGAACCTTTAGCAATGCCACAACTTGATGGAGCTATAGCAGTGAGTCCCAAGAGTAATTTAAACATCAATGCTCCATTGTTTATTCCTAGAAATTCTCCTACAAAAAGTTTGAATAAAGCTGCCACAAAATATACAAAAGAGATTGGTCCTACGGTGCAGCAGCAACTTAATCCTAAACAGTCTATTACAATTGTTAATGATCGAAAAACAACAGCTTTAAAATCTGGGCAGCAGCATAATTCAATGGCTAACATAGGGGGTGATCAACATGTAACAGCTTCACCTCCAGGACAGCAGCAGCAATTGGTAGGAAGTTCAGCGGCAGTAATGTCAATTTCAAGTAACGAGCAGCAGCAGCAATTTGGACCAGCTACTGTTCCTACAGGAGATCGAACATAAGCAATTGTAAAAGCTGGACAACATCAAATTGTGACAACTGCACCATTTATTTCAGTAGAGGACAGAAGATTCTTGGATGCAATGGTAAGTTCCAATCTTGCAATTTCTCTAACTCATAATGCAATTAGCACAGGTCGGGTGAGTAAGAGCAGGAACAAATTACAAATTAGAGAACATCAACAAATCAATGCAATTTTGGTTAATAAATATGATGAAAACACCTTTGTGACACAAGGTTTTGCTCAAGACATGCCAAATCTGGTAATTG
Source organism: Nicotiana undulata (assembly GCA_005239495.1). NCBI lineage: Eukaryota > Viridiplantae > Streptophyta > Magnoliopsida > Solanales > Solanaceae > Nicotiana > Nicotiana undulata. The sequence goes on from ML291763.1 coordinate 36,955, forward strand.
TGGGCAGAGACACATATGAAGAAGGTGACGAAGATGAAATTTTAAATCAATGTCGGGCAGAGGCAGCAAGAAAAGGTGATTTATCACCAATGCATAGCGAACAAAGCAAGAAGACACACACAAGGAAGAAGAGTTGGGATGGCAGGTTGAATGAGGAAACAAATATTAGGCGACTTCCTATGAGAGTTGCCAAGAAAAAACAAGTTGTCCCAACCACATCTACGAGATCCAACCGTTCAAAAAAGAAGTCATGAATTTTGAAGACTTGTTGAAGAGGTGTGATGAAGATGAAAAAGAAGTACAAATTGAAGAAGCTACAAGTTTGGATAAAAAGGGACAAGATTATAATTCCTACTACATTTTATTTTATCACTTTCTTAGTATTGTCATTTGTAATATCATCACAGAGTATGTTATAAACTCTGTGATGATCATAGAATATTTGGTTCTTTCTAGTTCTTATTTTTTACATGCATGCAAGTAGGTGAGGCTTTTTTATGCCTCGATAGGACTTAGTAAGGTAAGGTTTAGCCCCGTTTGTGTTGCTTTAGTCCTATGCCTTTGGAAATATATCCAATCGGCTATGAGATTATATGCCCTCGTGAGACTTTGCCGGCAGCTACACCATGACTCCTCTACATGAGGCTGCCATATAGGGCATTGTGAGGCGCAAAGGAGTAATTATATAGCCGAGGCATAAAGGCAACAATACGGGTGCTATTGTCCCCCTTATTTGTACTATTCCTATGTGGTTATTTTATTTTTATTATTAATAAAACTAGCCCTAGGCTCCTCGCCTAGTGGATTTGCCAAAAAATAAATACTCATCAGCCTATCATTTACCCTCCTAACCTCAACCACGAGCTCCCTGAGGTACCTGTCTACTAAAATACCTACCCCATTATTTCCCCCAGCGCTCCTTGAGTACCATAGTTTAAACCCATCTACATCTCGTGCCCTAGTAGCCTTCCATCTAGTCTCCTGAACACACGCTATGTTGATCTTCCTCTTCTGAAGAATCTTAGCTAACTCTATAGGATTCCCCGTAAGCATCCTAATGTTCCAAGACCCAATTCTCAACCTAGAGGCTTTCTTAACCCCCCCCCCCCCCCCCCCCCCCCCCC
>ML291763.1:38207-57817 GCA_005239495.1 Nicotiana undulata
TCCCCCACCGGGGCTGTTTTTTCCCCCCCCCCCCCCCCCCTTCCCACCCAATTTTCAACAATTCAAGTATGAAAATTGATTTTGACAAAGAAAGTAGGGGCTGGTTCAAAGCTTGTTGGGCCTCGTTAAAAAGACAAGGTGCTCCCACCTCGTCCATTAGAGCTTGGTCTTCCTCCGTAACCAAACTCCGAAGGTAACTAGCCACCCCTACGAGAGCTGCGAGAACCCGTTCATCCTTCGAGGCTGTGATGATAATAGCTCGTTTGCACCAAGGATCGACACTAGGGGCAGAAAAACTAGCTGGTCAGTATAAAACTCGAGGAAGCTTCGCTCGAGCTGTTCCTCGGTACCTCTAAGTCGCTCAGACCAGCGACATTGTCGACCCCAGCAAAATAACCACGGAAAGGGTTCTCCTCACCATGGATTCTTTCAATGTGAGAAGTCTTTACGGCCCGAGCCTCCCGAATCATTTCCTCAGAGAATGAAGGAAACGATGGGGAGTCTCCGATTTCTGTTTCCCAAAGTGGATCTTTTGGGGCATTCTTTGTGTCTCGAGGTGCCTCAAGCCCGGCCTCCATATCTACATTTGTTGCCTTCTCAGAAGCCCTATCACCCCGAGGTGAGTCACCTTCGACGTTAACCGGCTCGGGGACTTTGGCCGAAACTTCCTCTTGGACCCTATCAGGTTGGGGTAGAATATTTTCAACTTCTACCTATCCAGTGGCCTTTTGAGACTCGGTATTAGCTCTTGCTCGAGCCACTAGCACAGAGTCATCCTCTTTTTCTTCTTCTTCTTCTTCTTCTTCTTCTTCTTCTTCTTCTCCTTCTTCTTCTTCTCCTTCTTCTTCTTCTTCTTCTTCTTCTTCTTCTTCTTCTTCTTCTTCCTCCCTTAGAAGTTGAACTGACTCCATAGAAAGGGGGATAACGCTCTTCTTGGGTTTACGAGCTGCTCTCTTTTTGGGCTCTTGCCTCTCGGAGGTCGAGGCCCTCTTTCTCTTACTCTCCTTCGCCGGCTTCGAGATAGGAGGTTAGGCTTCTTCATCATCGTCGCATATTTCCCAAGATCTGCAGAAAAGGAAACTGAGTAAGCTCGAAAAAGTGTTTTAATAATGACAAAATCGTTAAAGACAGGAACAAGGCTTACCATGATTTTTGGCCTCCCACCGGCCCTTTTATAAATCGTGCCTTACGCGCTCGGCATGTGTAGATGTCGAGACTAGGATCCTAACCTAACTCTCGAGATGAGGAACCGCACCCGGCATCCAAGCAGGAGCTACACCAAGAAAACCCCGATAAGGGAAGACGAAGAAGTAAAAATACCAAACAGAAATTAAAAATAGATTCATACTTACGTTTCATATTCCAGTTCTCAGGAAATGGCATGCTCACAGCCGGGATCAGGTCTATGGTCCTCACTCGGACGAGCCGGCCCATCCACCCCCGGTCTTTGTCTTCGTCTATGCTCGAGATGAGTGCCTTGGTGGCCTGGTGTTGGATTTTTATTAGCCCACCTCGATAAAGTTAAGGTATATACAATCTTATCAGATGGTCGAGGGTGAAAGGAAGCTCGTTGATCTTGCTCACAAAAAGCAGTATCACAATCCTCCAAAATGAGGGGTGAATTTGGCCGAGGGTCACTTGATACTTCTTGCAGAAATCTATGATGACCGGATCTAGGAGACTCAACTTGAAAAGGTAAGTGTAGACACTCAAAAACCCTTCTACGTGGGTAGTGATTGCTTCTTCTGGGGTTGGTATGACGGCCTCTTTGTTTCCCTAATTGCATTCTTTCTTCACTTGGTCAAGAAAGCTTTTGGATATCGAGTATATCTATCGCAAGACCAGTATGCATCGACCAAGGCCCGATGATGTTTTCTCGACTTTGAAGTCGGAACTAATGACACACCTCCCGGGAACAAACTACTCAAGGAGTGGCTCCGCCGTTGTTTTCTCGTCGGCCGGTCGAGACGAGGAGGTGGTCTCTTTGTGTGGAACAGTATTTTACGTCTTAGCCATTTAATTTTTTAAGGCAAAGAAGAATTGAGATTGTAATGTTTGGTGGTTTAGAAGGGACAAACAATGGAACTCAAAGACCTGAAGATAGGAAGCTTGAAGAATGCAAAGAACTTTAAAGATTAGAGTAGAATAGACTGAAAGTAAAATTTGAAAGAATGGAGAAGGGTTCTATTTATTGGTTTCACGACTACGGTTCAAAGCTGGTAGTGGCTGACCATCTACTGACGCACATTAAATGCCTAGGGAACTGTACCAACGGGACGTTTCAGTCACCTATGTCGCTTACGTCACGGTGCTGACATCATGACAAATCTGGGTGAAGTTTGGAGACTCAATTCGTTTCTTGTCATTACACTCCAAAAAACGAGGGGACTGTCTATATACGGTCAAAACCGGGCTCACCATATTTTTTGTGATTAATCGAGACCAGGATTGTAGGCCGAGGATCGGTCTCGTGTTATATAGACTGAGACATGAAGATGCGGTACCAAGCTTGGGATTCGAAGGACCAATTGAGATCGAGACCAGCCAGGATCGAGACCAAACCAGATTGACCTCGAGCGAGACCGAAGAAAGTCTACTAACAGAAAGCCGAGATATTCGTGGCCGGGCAAGGATCGTGGCGGAAATCTCGGCACGAACCAAATGAAGAATGGTTATTTAGTCAATCATGAGATTTCCTTCTGTATTTAGAATTGTACAAAAGTAAAATTTCTCTACTATATAAAGGGGGTTCTAATCATTTGTAATCATCACATTCACGCATAACAAAGCAATACAAAATATTTTCTCCCTTAAGCTCTCTTACTCTATTATTCGATTCATCTTTTTCAATTATACATTCATTTGGTTTGAGGGCGATCGAGCTCGAGGGCCAAGCTGCATTTTACATAGATTTGCTTTATTTTATAGTCAATTTCTAGCATTAATTCTCATACTCATCAATTTGTGCAAGTGAAATCACATATCATTAAAACCACTTATAAATTTAATTGTAATCCAATTTAAAGGGTAACCATCATGCTTATACGTAGGAACTCATTTCTTGTGGTAACAACCAACTGAAAAACGCTGAGTCGTTATAAACAATAAACCTAGGTATAGAATAAACATTTGCAAATTAAATCCTAAATGCTGTTGCAACTCGCAAGGGATTGGCTAGAACTATTATCATGAGAGCAATAATGCTGTTAATTGTAATACATATTTCATACTCAGAATAGAAGTGGTCCTTCACAGAAATCAAACATGCCCCTTACAAAAAAGATGGGAAGGATAAGTGGACTGACCATAAAATTTGTGACATCCACGTCACTATATGGTACCCTCTTTTATTCTTTTGTTTTTTTAGAGGTTAATTATATACACTAACACTACATAAAAATTTTATCTATTATCAAGAAGGTCCCGGTGCTTTTGTTGTTTCTTTGACTATGCTCGATATCCAGTGATGGATATATACAGTAGTAACTCCAGCGCGAAAAAAATAAGAAAAAAAAAATTCTTATCAGAAAGTGGAATCTAGCGAAATGGCATATCTGCTTTTGAATTCTAATATATTTTCATATTATTTCTTAGTGGACTTGTGTAATATGTCTAACGTAACCATGTTTGGTGTAACAAGGACATTAAATTATAGAAACTCTGATGCGTGGAAAATAAAAATGCCTTCAGTACAATGTAGAAAACGACTGGCATTATTTATCTCTATAAATTAATGCTCTAGTTAGGACAAGATAATTATTGCTACACTTAAAAATAATTTATTTACCCAATACTTGGAACATGCATAACCAAATACTTATAACTCTAGGTTTAGAAAAAATATCAACAGCAGTTAGAACTTAGTATTAACGGAATACTATGGTAGACAAAAAGGGGCACACACAAACTTATTTATATATATTTAATAATTTTTTTAATACATATATAACGGTGGTGCAAAAGCTATTGGGTTTCGGGGAACCCTCACGTTGCCCTCTAGATCCGCCACTGTGGTGAAGGGGGTTCCATGAAATTCTCCAATATATATCAGTTGATGAATCCTCTTTTAATGAAGAAAATATTTACTTCAACGTTCTTTGAATCCACTTGTTAGATTTTCTGACACCACGACGAGGAGAGCAAGGGGGACAGGAGAAAAGAAATACTTGGAGACTCAAAATTACTTTGATGATCCCCTAAAATGAGGAAGATAATTGAATTCACATGTGGAAATCAAATACAAAGGATAGCGATAGATTTTCTTGGTTGTTCTATTTTGAGAATTCCGGATTAAAATGAAGCAGCTGGTTAAATAATTTTTACTCTGCTAACAACTTTGAAAGTTCAATTCTAAATTAGTTAGAGGACAGTATATTTCAAATATAGACCTGAGAATTTACAAAGGATAAGGGCGTACGGCCGCCGTGGTCATGAGGGAGTGTAGGCTTAATTTTATCTGATCAGAAGAAGGTAATATATAGTGAAACAAAGATAAGAGAGTAGACGTATTTTTTTACTTTTTGTGATCAACTGTATTTTGTTTTGGAATATTTAGGATGATTTGGCAGCTTCTGCCTTCTATATCCAAAAATAATTTTTCCTCTCTTGGCTCCAGTGGTTTTGCTACTACTAGTTTCTACTCAATTAGGGGTTACATCATTCTGAATGGCCTTTGCTGAAGTCAAGGGACAGTAAACAGATTACCTCATCTTTTCCCAAATATTAAGCCATACTAAACACGATTCTGTTTTTTTTTTTTTTCTTCTTTTTCAAGTGTTTAATTTATATCTAGCTCGTATGCTTAATTTGAGTAGTCAAATGATTCCTCCATTCTCAATTAGTCTATCTCAACAATCCTTAGGAATTATGAGTTACAGATGTTCTTCATTCTGTACCAAATGAGACGCAGCTTAGCTCGTGTGCTTGAAGGTGAAAGATAAATTTCATAAATGATCGTGTAACTATGTCTTTTTTTAACTTAATTTGTATTGTAAAACATCCTAATGCCGAAAACCCCATGTTGGCCCATGTGATGTTTGTTTTGATGATTGACAAAGGAACTCAAGCATGAACTAGGTTTATACACAGTGTACACAGACACGGTCAGATTCGAGCATAAGGGAGGCACGTGAAGGAGATAAGCTTAAGTTGTTATATCTGATATCTCCTAATCAAAAAGGTTGCATAAATGATAAAGAGAAGGACTCCTTACTCGAAAAGAATTTCATCCAACATAAGGGAGGAGTTAGAAGTTGAAGATAACTAGAATTCTTCCACCAAGGAAGAGTATAGCATTGGAACTCTAGTTATTTCCTATTCTACTAACTCTATAAATTAAAGGATGTTCTCACTTTACAGGTACGCACAAAAGCTAAAGTTAAACGTGAATTGAGAGCAAAATAGCAAGGCATTTTGCAAGCAATTCTTGTATGATTCAAGTGTACGAACATGAATGCTACATGAACCAGATAGAAGAACCAGTTCCAAGTGTCTATCTTTTACTCTAGTTCCATTGTAGTATGTGTTTTCAAATTGTACCTTTCAGCTTTATCTCGAAGCAATTATATTAGGTACTTAGAGTATTCAAGTTAGAGTTAACTTGAAGTTGTCGCAACAGTTAGAGGCTGGTTGTCACAACGGGATTAGAGGTAATCCTTAGATTTACAAGGAGTTTTTGTAAATGCTGTTTTGGCTCCGTGATTTAGTGAAGTGTTGAGGAAAATCCTACTGAGTAATAGGTCGTGGTTTTTCACCTTTTGAGCCGGGCGTTTTCCACGTAAAAATACTTGTGTTCTTTACTTTCCGCATTTATTATTTCACCACTAGTGGTATAAGGAACACATAGAAGAACCAGGTCCTTCTATGACATGTGCACGCAAAACTTGGGCACCACACAAATCACTCCCCCTCTTGTGTGGTATTGAATTATAAAACATTAGCTGGTATCAGAGCAGGTTATTCTTGAAGAGGCTTACACCTTAGGAGAAGATCAACATGAGTGCACCACCTGGAAACTGGGAAGGTCAATCCACTTCTAGGCCACCACTCTTTAATGGCTAGTACTACTCTTGGTGGAAAAACAGGATGCGAGATCATATTATAGGAGAGGAGTATGAGCTATAGGACATTGTCACCTATGATCCACTGGCTACCTTGAAGAAAAAAGCTGAAGGAGTAGATGTGCCAAAGACAAGAGTTGATTGCACTACTGAAGACTTGAGAAAGTAGGAGAAGAATGCTAAAGCCAAGAAATATCTTGTTTGTGAACTTGGTCATGAGTACAACAGAATCCAAGGGTGTACCACTGCTAAACAAATTTGGGACACACGGCAAGTGTCTCACGAAGGAACGCCTCAGGTGAAGAGATCCAGAGGAACTTTAATATACTCTCAATATGAGAGTTTTGCTATGAAGGAAGGAGAAACCATTCAAGAAATGTACACAAGGTTCACTACACCGACAAATGAGCTAAAATCTCGTGGAAGGGTTATTCCTGAAGAAGAAAGGGTAGAAATGATATTGACAAGAGTTTTGCCTATCACTTGAGAGAGTAAAATCATTGTCATCCAGGAATCAAAAAATATTTTCACTCTCCCACTAGATGAATTAATTGGAAATCTTACTGCCTATGAACTTAGGAGACAGACGATGAAGATGGATGTACCTAAGAAGGAAAGGAGTTTGGCTCTAAAAGTAACTGAAGGTTCTGATCTCGAAGATGATGAAATGACTATGATCACCAAAGACTTCAAGAAGTACCTATGGAGAGGAAGGGTTCTTCAAGAAGTGGAATCTACAACAAATCAAAAGCTCCTGAGAAACAAACTAATGATGGTTGCTACAAGTGTATAAAGACTGATCACCACATTAAAAGTTATCCTATGTAGGAAATTGAATGGAAGAAGCAAAGAGCTGAACAAAGGAACAGGTTCAACCCAAGAAAAGCAACAACAAAGGATCAACAAAGGCCATGGTCGCTGCTTAGGGAGATAGCTCATATGAAAGTTTAGATGATGATAATGATGATGATGATGAACGAGCACTTATGGCTATTGGAGAATCTGATGAAGAAGCTGAGGTAAGTGTTTCTCATCTCAAACACAAGATTATTTTTTTATCTAAGGAAAGGTTATCTGAGTTGCTCCTAGAGCTAACTGATGAATGTGAGGATGTAAATAATGAAAAGGAACAGCTGTCAAAAGAGTGTGTAGTTTTAAAAGCTAAGTTCAAAAACCTGGAACTTAGGGCTAGTGAAACTAAAAGTGAAAATGTTGTGTTGAAGAACCAGGTGCATGAACTTGACACAATTGTCCTAGAACTTAGACCTGAAAATCTAAAATTGAGATTAGGAATAGATAAAAAGACATTTGATCACACACAACTCACTTTAGAAGAAAATGTAGGAAAAATGAAAGATGAGTTGTACAAAAGAGATGAACAGATAAGAAGCCTAAAGGGGGATATAAGAAAAGTCAAGAATAAGCTAGACAAAACTTGTAAATGGAACAAGTCCTCTAATGCACTTTCAAGGCTACAAGAACACCATAGTAGCAACAGAAGAGGACTTGGCTTTGGGAATCCTGCACCTAAGTGGGATCCCAAAAGAAAGTACATTACACTTCATGAGAACAAGATTTGCACACATTGTGGTAAACCAGGTCATTATAAAAGTGAATGCACTGCAAAAGAAAAGTCAAGCCAAAATAACAAAGAATTTGTTCAAGGGAAGAATAGGTTACCAAGTTGGGATAAAAAGAATTTGATTCATCCTTTTGCCTATAAAAAGGGACCCAAACTAGTTTGGGTTCCCAAGACTAACCCCTGATTTCCTTTTGCGGGTCCAAGTGTAGGAGAGCATCCAAATATGGTACATAGATAGCGGCCACTCAAAGCATATAACAGGAAGCAAGAACCAGTTCCTTTCACTTGAGGGCCTTAAAGGAGGTAATCTTTCCTTTGGAAATGGGAAGAAAGGTGAGATCACTAGGGTTGGAAAGGTAGGTAAGACTGATTTTCACTCTATTGAGAATGTCTACTTGATAAATGGGTTGAAGTACAGTCTAATAAGTGTATCAAAATTGTGTGATGGAGGTAACATGGTTTCATTCACCTCCACAAAATGCTTTGTGATTAATCTTATCACTAACAAGATAGTTTTGCAGGGAAAAAGAGTGGACAACATATATATTGTGGATCCGTCCACACTCTCAAATAATGAACTCACTTGTTTAAGTGTGTTGGATAATGATCCACTCATTTGGCACAAAAGACTTGGACATGCCAGTCTAAGTCAACTAAACAAACTAGTCTCCAAGGAATTGGTGATAGGACTCCCTAACATTAAGTTCAAGGAAGATAATGTTTGTGAGGCTTGTGCAAGGGGGAACCAAGTAAGATCCTCTTTCAAAATCAAGAAAATGATAAGCACCACCAGAACGATGGAACTGGTTCATATGGATCTTTGTGGACCAATGAGAACATTGAGCAGAGGTGACAAGAGATATGTTATGGTGTTTGTTGATGATTACTCTAGGTTCACTTGGATACTGTTTCTAACATCTAAAGATGAAGGATTTGACATGTTCACCTCTTTTGTTAGAAAAACTCATAAACAACTAGGTAAACAACTTGCATCAATTAGGTTTGATCATGGTACTGAATTTGAAAATGTTAAATTTGTTGAATTTTGTGATGAGCATGGCATAGATCATAATGTTTCTACTCCTAGGACTCCACAACACAATGGAATAGTTGAAAGAAAGAATAGGACATTGGAAGAAATGGCTAGGACTATGCTTCTTTCTAGTAAACTGCCTCATAGCTTCTGGGCAGAAGCTGTGAACACTGCATGTTACATCATAAATAGGTGAATGACTAGAGCTCTTGTTGAGAAGACTCCCTATGAGTTAATTAAAGAGAGAAATCCAAATATATCTCATCCTAAGGCATTTGGATGCAAGTGTATTGTGTACAATAATGGTAAAGACTCCCTAGGTAAGTTTGATCCCAAAAGTGATGAGGGAGTATTCTTGAGATATTCTTCATGTAGTAAAGCTAATAAGATTTATAACAAAAGAGCTATGTGTGTAGAAGAAAGTTTGCAAGTGGTTTTTGATGAAACTAACATTCTTTTTTAGAGGCAGGAACATAAAGATAAAGCAATTGGGCTGGTAAAAAACTCAAATGAAACCACAACCCAGACTAAAGTTGTACCAGAGGAAGGAACATGTGATGGAATAGGTCCTTCCACCTAGGGCAACTTGACAAGGTGTCACGACCCAAAATCCCACCTTCAGGCCGTGATAGCATCTAACGTTGAACCCGCTAGACAAGCCAATGTTTTGGTTAAATTTACTATTTTCTTCATTTATGACATCTAAAAGAAAAGCAGTAAGCATGAACAATTGAATAAGAATGCGAAAGCTAAGAGTTTATCAACTTGATATAATAAATATTACGAAATTTGGTACATAAACCCCCAGAACTGGTTTCACAATTTCACGGACAGTCTAAGATTGCTAAAAACATGAGTCTGAAATAAAGAAATGTAGTTGTCTAGAAATACAAGATAAGACAGAAGAAAAGAAATAGATGGTGACACCAAGGCATGCGGACGCCTGCAGGACTACCTCGGTGTCGCTGTGGACTGAAGGATACTCCCTCGCTCAATGACCACTAGGTCCGGCGCTGTAATCTGCACAACATAAAGAAGTTCAGGTGTAGCATCAGTACAACCGACCCCATATACTGAGTAAGTGTCGAACCTAACCTCGGAGAAGTAGTGACGAGTCTAGGACACGACAAATAACGATTGTGCAGTTCAATAATATAATAAAGAAGTAATGACAAGAAATAAACAATTAAGCACAAAACGGGGTCAACATGCTGGGGGAAAGGGGCAATAACTCACTTATATGACAGGACAAGATAATAACTGAAATGTATGAACAACAGCAATAATTTAACAACTCTGAACAATAAATAAACAGAACGGCACGGCATGTCCCCTCGTGCTATAACCTCACAAAACACTCGGCACGAAATGTCCCTCGTGCATAAATAAACAATCACTCGACACGGAATGTCCCCTCGTGCAATAACCTCGCAAACACTCGGCACGGAATGTCCCCTCGTGCAATAAATAAATAAACACTTAGCACGGAATGTCCCCTCGTGCATAAATAAATAAACACTCGGCACGGAATGTCCTCTCGTACAATAAATAAATAAACACTCGGCACGGAATGTCCTCTCGTGCAATAAATAAATAAACACTCGGCACAGAATGTTCCCTCGTGCAATAAATAAATAAACACTCGGCACGGAATGTCCCCTCGTGCATAACCTCACAAACACTCGGCATGGAATGTCCCCTCGTGCATAACCTCGCAAACACTCGGCACGGAATGTCCCCTCGTGCATAACCTCACAAACACTCGGCATGGAATGTCCCCTCGTGCATAACATATATAAAAGCAACAATTTGATAGGAAAATCAACAATAAGAATACTTAAATGCACAGAAATGTCCAACAATAATTCTACCGTTCCGGCAAGAAACACAGCTATAACCAATATCACTCAAAAGTACAATTGAACAAATAATCCTCAATCGAACGAATAATCAATAATATTCTACATCATGAATTACCCACAGGCACATAACTTCCAAAGTGACAATCATTTCATAACACGGAGAATATCAACAGAAATCACATAGATCACGAAATTCGACTCACGAGCATGCTTGGCCACAACACATAGGTACTCGTCACCTCACCTATACGTTGGACATGAATTATCACATAGCAAATAGGACTCAATACATATTCCCTCAAGCTAAGGTTAGGCCAAACACTTACCTCGACTCCAAGAATCCAAATCAAGCCTCTAGCACCGCTTTTCCTCTCGAACCCGACTCTGAAATAATCGTATCTAGACATAATCGACTCAATAATATATATAAATGCTAAAGAATTCAATTCCCAAGTTAGTTATAGAATTCCCATCATTTTTTCCAAAAATCCAAAAATTGACCCCGGACCCGCTTGGTCAAAACACGAGGTTCGGACCAAAACCCGATCACCCATTCACCCACGAGCCCGAATATACAATTTGTTTTGAAATCCGACCCCAAAACGAGGTCAAATTCCCAAATAATCAAAAAGCCCTAACTCTACCCAAAACCCCAATTTCTACCTTTTAATTCCATGATTTTAGGCCTAGAATCTAATAAAGGTTGATGAAAATGGAAGAAAATAAAGTTAGGATTACTTACCTATGAAGCTATGGTGAAAACGCTCTCCAACAATGGCCCAAGGAGGTGTGGGGAAGAAGAAGGGTGTGCAAAATTATGAAATCTCGTAATGAGCATTCTGATTTTGGCATTTAAAAATAACTGGGCATTTAGTACTATGCGACCGCGGAGGGGCGTATGCGATCGCATAGAGGACTGGACCCCAAGCATTGCGATTGCGGATCCGGAGGTGCGACCACACAGAGTACTACCCACCCACCCCCCAGCTTGCATAACCCCCTTATGTGATCGCAACTAGGCCTATGCGATCGCATAGGGTAACAGTCTCACCCCCCACTCAGACTACTATGCAATCGCAACTATACCTATGTGATCGCATAGTGTAAAACACCAGACATCAGAAAATGCATTTTACACCAGATTTTCTAAGGTTTTGCACTCCGACACCTACCTGAAACTCACTCGAGCCCTCGGGGCTCAAAACCAAGTATACACACAACCTCAAAAACATACCACAGACTTATTCGAGCAATAAAATCACCAAATTAGCATAAAAACAACGAATTAAACCCCAACCCCAATGAAAATTCTCAAAACTTCATTAACTTCAAATTTTCCATTTTTAGTTCAAATCACGTCAAACTGAGTCCGTTTCTTTCCAAATTTCACAGATAACTCATATAAAACATATTGAACCTGTTCTGGACTCCGGAACCATAATACGGGCCCGATAATACATGTTTCACATCAAATTTTATTTTCAAAAGCCTTTATATTCTTCAAAAAATAATTTTCTTTAAAAATTTATTTTCTCGAACTTGGGACCTCGAAATTTGATCTCGGGCATACGCCCAAGTTTCATATTTTGCTACGGACCTTCTGGGACTGTCAAATCACGGGTCCAGGTCTGTTTACCAAAAATATTGACCAAAATCAACTTTATGCAAATAATTATTATAAATTCATCAATTTATCAATTTTCCTCATAAAGGCTTCCCGGCTACGCATCCGGGCTGCGCACGCATATCGAGGTGAGATAAAAGGAGGCTTTCATGGCCTCAGAACACAGATTTAACTAAAATTACATGGGATGATCGTTTGGGTCATCATAATCTCCACCTCTAAAACAAACGCTTTTCCTCGAACGGACATAGAAAGGTACCTGAATCGGGAGAAAGATCGGGATATCGGCTCCCCATATCGGACTCGGACTCCCAGGTAGCTGCCTTAACAGGCTGACCTCTCCATCGAACACGAAACGAAGGATAATTCTTTGATCTCAACTGACGAACCTGCCGAGCTAATATGGCTACCAGCTCCTCCTCATAAGTCAAATCCTTGTCCAACTGGACGCCGCTGAAGTCAAGCACATGATATGGATCGGCAATATACCTCTGAAGCATAGATACGTGAAACACCGGGTGCATAGCTGATAAACTCGGTGGCAAGGCAAGTCTGTAGGCCACCTCTCCTACCTTATCCAGAATCTCAAATGGACCAATGTACCTAGGGCTCAACTTGACCTTCTTTCCGAACCTCATCACGCCCTTCATGGGCGACACCCGAAGAAATACCCGGTCTCCTATCATAAATGCCAAATCACAAACTCTGCGATCCACGTAACTCTTCTGCTTGTACTGAGTTGTACGAAGTCTATCCTGAATGACCTTCACCTTGTCCAAGGCATCCTGGACTAACTCTAAACCCAACAATCTAGTCTCTCCCGGCTCGAGCCACCCGACTGGCGACCGCCACCGCCTACCATACAACGCCTCATACGGAGCTATCTGAATGCTCGACCGATAGTTGTTGTTGTAGGCAAACTCAGCTAAAGGCAAAAACTGATCCCATGAACCTCCAAAGTCAATGACACATGCCCGCAACATATCCTCCAAGATCTGAATAGTATGCTCGGACTGTCCGTCCGTCTGAGGATGAAACGCTGTGCTCAAATCAACCCGTGTGCCCAACTCACGCTGAAATACCCTCCAAAAATGGGAGATAAACTGAGTACCTCGGTCAGATATAATGGACACGGGCACACCATGCAATCGAACAATCTCCCTCATATAGATTTTTGCCAACTTCTCTAAAGAATACGAAAATGATACAGGAATGAAGTTTGCTGACTTGGTCAACCTATCCACAATGACCCACACCACGTCAAACATCCTCTGAGTCCATGGAATCCCATCTACGAAATCCATGGTGATATGTTCCCACTTCCACTAGGGAAGCTCAATCTGCTGCATCAAACCACCGGGTCTCTAGTGCTCGTACTTAACCTACTAACAGTTCAAGCACCGAGCTACATATGCTACAATATCCTTCTTCATCCTACGCCACCAATAATGTTGCCGCAAATCCTGGTACATCTTTGCGGCGCCGGGATGAATGGAATACCGGGAACTATGGGCCTCCTGCAATATCAACTCACGAATACCATCAACATCAAGTACACAAATACGACCCTGCATCCTCAAAACTCCCTCATCATCCACCATGACTTGCTTGGCACCTCCGTGCCGGACCGTATCTCTAAGAACACATAAAGGACGATCATCATACGGCATGTCCCGAATACGATCATACAATGAAGAACGGGCCACAGTGTGGGCCAAAACACTGCCAGTCTCAGAAACCTCCAATCTCATGAACCGCTTGGCCAAAGACTGAACATCCAAAGCAAGCGGTCGCTCTCCGACTGATAAATAGGTAAGACTACCCATACTGGTTGACTTCCGGCTCAAGGCATCGGCCACCACATTGGTCTTCCCGGATGATATAAGATGGTAATGTCATAATCCTTCAACAACTCTAACCATCTCCTCTACCTCGTATTCAACTCTTTCTGCTTGAACAGATACTGCAAACTCTTATGATCCGTGAACACTTCACATGGCACCCCATACAAAAAATGCCTCCAAATCTTCAATGCATTAACAGTAGTTGCTAACTCCAAATCATGAACTGGTTAGTTCTTCTCATGAACCTTTAACTAACGTGAAGCATAAGCTATAACCTAGCCATCTCGCATCAACACTGCACCAAGTCCAACCCGTGAAGCATCACATTACACGGTATATGGACATGAACCTGTGGGCAAAACTAACACCGATGTCGTGGTCAAGGCTGTCTTAAGCTTCTGAAAGCTCGCCTCACACTCATCTGACCACCTGAACTCTGTACCCTTCTGGGTCAACCTAGTCATCGAGGCTGCAATAGATGAAAATCCCTCCACAAAGCGGCGATAATAACCTGCTAAGCCCAAGAAACTCCGAATCTCTATAGCGAAGGTGGGTCTAGGCCAATCTCTGACTGCTGAAATCTTCTTGGGATCCACCTGAATACCCTTTGTCGATACAACATGGCCCAGAAATGCAACCGAACTTAACCAGAACTCACACTTAGAAAATTTGGCATACAACTGACTATCCTTCAGAGTCTGGAGGACGACTCAAAGGTGCTGCTCGTGCTCCTCTCGGCTACGGGAGTAAATCAAAATATCATCAATGAAAACAATCGCAAATGAGTCCAAATAGGCATGAACACTCGGTTCATCAACTCCATAAAAGTAGCAGGGGCATTTGTCAACCCAAATGACATCACCAAGAACTCATAATGCCCATACCGAATGCGAAAGGCTGTCTTAGGGACATCAGATGCCTTAATCCTCAACTGATGGTAACTAGATCTCAAGTCTATCTTGGAAAACACTGTAGCACCCTGAAGCTGTTCAAATAGGTCATCAATCCTCGGCAAAGGATACTTATTCTTAATAGTAACCTTGTTCAATTGCCGGTAGTCAATACACATCCTCATTGAGCCATCTTTGTTCTTGACAAACAACACTAGGGCACCCCAAAGACAAACACTAGGCCTAATGAAGCCTTTATCCAACAAATCCTGCAATTGATCCTTCAACTCCTTCAGCTCTGGCGGGGCCATACGATACAGCGGAGTAGAAATGGGCTGAGTGTCCGGAGCCAACTCAATGCAAAACTCAATATCCCTGTCGGGTAGCATACCCAGCAGTCAGCAGGGAATACCTCTGGAAACTCACGAACAATGGGCACAGACTCCATAGAAGAAACTTCAGCACTAGAATCACGAACATTGGCCAAATAGGCCAAACAACCCTTCTCGACCATGCGTCGAGCCTTCATATATGAAATAATTCTACCGAAATAATGACTAGGAGTCCCTCTCCACTCCAAGCGAGGTACTTCTGGTAAGGCCAAGGTCACAGTCTTGGCATGACAGTCAAGAATAGCATGATAGGGAGATAACCAATCCATCCCCAATATAACATCAAAGTCAACCATATTAAGAAGCAGAAGATCCACCTGAGTCTCCAGAACACCAATAACTACTAAGAATGAATGGTAGACTCGATCTACCACAATAGAATCACCCATCGGTGTAGATACATATACCGGAGTACTCAGGGAATCAAGGGGCATAATCAGATAAGGAGCAAAACATGAAGACACATAGAAGAATGTAGACCCCGGATCAAATAAAACCGAAGCATCTCTGCTGCAAACTGAAACCATACCTGTAATAATTGCATCAGAGGCCTCAGCCTCAGGTATGGCAGGAATAGCATAGCATCGGGGCGGAGCCCCTCCAACCTGAACATCGTTGGGTCGACCTACTGCGGGTTGACCTCTACCTTTGATAGCATGTCCTCCACATCTAACTGTCTGGCCTCAACCTCTGGCACCTCTACCTCGACACCTAGCTGGCTGAGGGGGCGGGGGTGCAGGTGGTGCGAGAATCATAGCACGGGACCCCTGATACTGAGAACCACGAGGACCTCGGGGACAAAACCTGGAGATGTGCCCCACACCACCGTAAGTGAAGCAAGACCTTGGCTGTTGGGACTGTTGGCCCTGAAACTGTCCCTGACGACCAGAATAACCACTCTGGAAGCTCTGAATCGTCGGTGCACTGATAGGAGCTGATGGTGCACTGCGGAATACCTGAAGTGCCGACTGGGATGGACTAGGAGGGTGACCTATGCCAAAGGAATTTCTGCCTCCAGATGAGGCACCACTGAACCATCCGAAATGACGAGGTCTCTTGTCAGACCCCTGTCCACTGCCTTGTGATAAGACCATCTCAATATGCCTGGCCACATCGGCCCCATCCTGAAAAGAGATATCAGTACCTGTCTCTCTAGCCATCTGAAGTCTAATAGGCTGATCTAGACCCTCAATAAACCCCCTCGCCCTCTCACGATCAGTGGGGAGTATCATAATAGCATGTCAGGCCAAAGTGATGAACCTGGTCTCGTACTGTGTAACAGTCATAGATCCCTGCTGGAGGCGCTCAAACTGCCTCCGAAGATCCTCCCTCTGAGTAATTGGAAGAAACTTCCCCAAGACCAACTCGGAGAACTGATCCCAAGACAAAGGTGCATACCCAACTGGTCTGGTCAAGCAATAGTCCCTATACCAAGTCTTGGCGGTACCAGAAAGACGGAATATGGAAAAATCAACTCCATTGGACTCTACGATGCCCATGTTTCGAAGAACCTCATAGCAACTATCCAAGTAATCCTGGGGATCCTCTGAAGGTGCACCAGTGAAAGTAGTAGGAAATAGCTTGGTGAACCGATCTAATCTCCATAGGGCATCAGCAGACATAGTTTCTCCCTCAACTGCCGGTGCTACAATACCCTGCTGAGCTGCTCCAGCTGTTTGAGGTGCTGGAGTTTAGAACTTAGTGGCTAACTGCTCTGGTGTGCGAGTAACAAGAGTCTGGGCCCCTCCCCCAGCCTGAGAGACGGCTAGTGCAGTAGGAATTAGACCGGTCTGAGCCACGCTCTCCATAAGTCCCACTAAGCGTACAAGAGCATCCTGAAGAACCGGGGTGGCAATGAACCCCTCTAGGACCTGATCTGGTCCAACTGGAACCGTCTGAGCAGGAACCTCACCGGCAAAGTCTACCTGTGGACCCTCTACTGGGGAAGATTCTCTGGGCTGAGCCCTGCCTCGACCTCTAGTACGGCCTCGTCCTCGGCCCCTCGTAGAAGCTGCAATAGGAGAATCAAGATGCTGATCGGTAGATGAGGAAGCACGCATTCTAGCCATCAACGAGAGAATGGAATAGAAACTCAATTAGCATTTAAAATTAAAATTGCACGACAGAGAAGAAGAAATGTGAAGTTATTGCTAACTTTGCAGCCTCTGGGGGATAAGTACAGACGTCTCCGTACCGATCCCTCAGACTCTACCAAGTTTGTCCGTGAGTTGTGAGACCTAATAAACCTAGTGCTATGATACCAACTTGTCACGACCCGAAATCCCACCTTCAGGTCGTGATGGCGTCTAACGTTGAACCCGCTAGACAAGCCAATGTTTTGGTTAAATTTACTATTTTCTTCATTTATGATATCTAAAAGAAAAGCAGTAAGCATGAACAATTGAATAAGAATGCGGAAGCTAAGAGTTTATCAACTTGATATAATAAATATTACGAAATTTCGTACATAAACCCCCAGAACTGGTTTCACAATTTCACAAACAGTCTAAGATTGCTAAAAACATGAGTCTGAAATAAAGAAATGTAGCTGTCTAGAAATACAAGATAAGACAGAAGAAAAGAAATAGATGGTGACGCCAAGTCCTGCGGACGCCTGCAGGACTACCTCGGTGTCGCTGTGGACTGACGGATACTCCCTCGCTCAATGTCCACTGGGTCTGGCGCTGTAATCTGCACAACATAAAGAAGTGCAGGTGTATCATCAGTACAACCAACCCCATTTACTGAGTAAGTGTCGAGTCTAACCTCGGCGAAGTAGTGACGAGGCTAGGACACGATAACTAACGAATACCTGTTCAGTTCAATAATATAATAAAGAAGTAATGGCAAGAAATAAACAGTTAAGCACAAAATGGGGTCAACATGCTGGGGGGAAATGGGCAATAACTCATTGAAATGACAGGACAAGCTAATAACTGAAATGTATGAACAACAACAGGAATTTAACAACTCTGAACAATAAATAAACAGAACGGCACGGCATGTCCCCTCGTGCTATAACCTCACAAAACACTCGGCACGGAATGTCCCCTCATGCATAAATAAATAATCACTCAGCACGGAATGTCCCCTCGTTCAATGACCTCACACACTCGGCACGGAATGTCCCCTCGTGCAATAAATAAATAAACACTCGTCATGGAATGTCCCCTTGTGCATAACCTCACAAACACTCGGCACGGAATGTCCCCTCGTGCATAACCTCACAAACACTCGATACGGAATTTCCCCTCGTGCATAACATATATAAAAGCAATAATTTGATAGGAAAATTCAACAATAAGAATACTTAAATGCACAGAAATGTCCAATAATAATTCTACCGTCCGGCAAGGAACACACCTATAACCAATATCACTCAGAAGTACAACTGAACAAATAATCCTCAATCAAACGAATAATCAATAATATTCTACATCATGAATTACCCTCAGGCACATAACTTCCAAAGTGACAATCATTTCATAACACGGAGAATATCAACAGAAATCACATAGATCACGAAATTCGACTCACGGGCATGCTTGACCACAACACATAGGTACTCGTCATCTCACTTATACGTTGGACATGAATTATCACATAGAAAATAGGACTCAATACCTATTCCCTCAAGCTAAGGTTAGGCCAAACACTTACCTCGGCTCCAAGAATCCAAATCAAGCCTCTAGCACCGCTTTTCCTCTCGAACCCGACTCTGAAACAATCGTATCTAGATATAATCGACTCAATAATATCAATAAATTCTAAACAATTCAATTCCCAAGTTAAATTATAGAATTCCCATCATTCTTCCCAAAAATCCAAAAATCGACCCCGGACCCACTTTGTCAAAACACAAGGTTCGGACCAAACCCCGATCACCCATTCACCCACGAGCCCGAACATACAATTTGTTTTGAAATCCGACCCCAAAACGAGGACGAATTCCCAAATAATCAAAAAGCCCTAACTCTACCCAAAACCTCAATTTCTACCTTTTAATTCCATGATTTTAGGCCTAGAATCTAATAAAGGTTGATGAAAATGGAAGAAAATGAAGTTAGGATTACTTACCTATGAAGCTATGGTGAAAGCGCTCTTCAAAAATGGCCCAAGGAGGTGTGGGGAAGAAGAAGGGTGTGCAAAATTATGAAATCCCGTAATGAGCATTCTGATTTTGGCATTTAAAAATAACTGGGCATTTAGTACTATGCGATCGCGGAGGGGCGTATGCGATCGCATAGAGGACTGGACCCCAAGCATTGCGATCGCGGATCCGGAGGTGCGACCGCATAGAGTACTACCCCCCCCCCCCGCCTTG